>CM046433.1:25868489-26131056 GCA_025506505.1 Flaveria sonorensis
TGCTTTGTGAGGGCCTTCTCCGACACTAGGTCGAGTACACGCCACACACGCCACACACACCACCTCCCATGCCCTTTTGACCGTTCAATGGTCATATTTTCAACTGTTACCCAACCCTAAACGCAATCGCCGAAATATGTGTGGTATGTTTGAGAGGGTTTCGGTGGGTTCGGTGGTGTGGAGAACATGCAAGTGTTGCTGCTGTAATAGAGGTGATGAAGATGGTGCTAGGTGCATGGTGGGGGGTTTGGGTGGTGGGTGGTGAGGTTAAGGGTGTTGGTGGTGAGGAATGGTGGCCAGTGACGGTGACGGTGGTGCACCGATGAATAGTGGAAGAACGATGGTGGGAGTGGGGTTTAAAAAAAATTCATGGTAGGGTGTGGTGTGAGTGCCCCCTAAATTGGTGTGTTATGGTGCGGTGTAGTTTGGTGTAATGTGATATGGCATTATTTGATTGGTAGTGTGTGATGTAGTGTGGTGGGTGTGGCATGGCACCCCACGAGCCTCATATATTTGCATGTGGTCATAAACACGAACCATTTGAAGTCTATTTAATAAAATACCTTTTATAAGTTTTTAACTTTAGTAAACTCGTGTAATACACGGCTTGAATAAACAAAATATTAGAATAATAAAAATTTATAATTATAAAATGATATTATAAGATATAATATGATTGAAATTACATATGAGTAAATACTATAAGTAATAAAACAATGATATCAACTTTTTAAACTTTTATTTTTAAATTTTTTTTCCAAAAAAAATATAAATAATTTGTTCTAAAACAACCATATAAAAAATGTCATTTTTAAATTTTCTTATTAAACTTCCAATGCAGGATCGTGCAGGGGAACAATGCAATAGTTTCACAAAGTTGGAGAGATTTGAAAACTTGACAGATCAAATAGGAAACCGGCTAAGTGAAACAATGAACAAAAGTAAAGAACACAAGCAACACAAGTATTTGGTTTTTCAAGAATGATGTATATTGCTCTCAAGTGTTTTACAATTGTTACAAGGCTTAGTCCTAAGGATTGGTACCTGAGATACTTTATACTACATTCTACAGCCGGCATACTTTGAGGCCAGCTGAAACACTAATCTAGACAACAAGATCAATGTAAAGTCAAAAGATAGATTGCCTTTTGACTAGTAACTATAACATGTCATAGCTCACATCCTTATCTATTACAAAAAGACAAAAGTACAAATTAGAAAGTTACAGACTCTAAGACCTTATCTACAGTTGACAAAGTATGGAGATATCACCAACTAGTATAAGTTGGTGAGTGTTCAGAGATGGCAACAGAAAGTTGTTCAGCTTTTGTCAAAAGCATGTCAGAGAAAACATGTCTTCTCTATCTTCGGAAAAAATCGGTCTCTTGGATTCGTAAGACTTTGTCTTGAAGCTTTGGAAGACTTCATCTTTGGCTTCGGAAGAAATGGTCTTTTGGCTTCGGAAGATTTGACACTTAGTGAGTTTCTCTGTATTTTGTCAAATCTTCCGAAGTAACTTCATTTGTACTTCAGTGTGCATGCTAAGAGTTCTTTGATTGCATCAGCCTCTAAGTTAACACTTACATCCAATTTTAATAATTTTTTTATAAAAAAATTTACTCTTTGAGAACACTAATTTTAAAATATTACATGTCTTTAAAAAAAGTTTGATGTTTTAGAAAAAATTCTTATTTTATAAATTTATTTCTATAAAAATAACATTAGTAAAAAGATCTTTTTTAATTTATTAAAAAACATTTTTAATCTAAAGAAATATTAAACAATATTATTAGTAATTAAAATAATTAAATAATTATTTAATATGACAGAGAAACGAAAAAATTTAGTGAGGGGGATTGTAGTGTTGCCACGTATTCTCCCAAGTTAATTTTTTTATTAGAGTTAGAAAGATCAGGTTTGAATAGATTGAAATCACTATTTATTGTTTATCTCAAAATTCCTTATAATAGCACTCTATATTAATTTTGCAAAATAACACTTATTTAATTAAAAAAATATCTCATATTTATTTTATAAAATAACTCTTATTATTTTAGACCGTTCACAAGTTTAATAAAATCTCTATTTTAAAATAACTTATTATAGTTGCCGTTAATAAAAATAAAAATAATAAAGGTGTCATTTTAGGAAAAATGATATATAACAATAAAATATTCATATTAAAGATAATACAATTTTTTGATATATATTTTTAAATTAATAAAGTAAATGGATGTTATTTGAAACTAAAAGTCGATATAATAAGTATTTTATGAGAAGAAAAATTAAAATGCAAAAAAATTCTCTTTTACCTTTTTAGTCATTAATAACTTAAAAATCAATCTTAATTTAATAGTTTATCAGATTCTCATAGTGATTGTTTACAAAAATCTGAATTCATACACCATTAATTTATAATTAGAGGTATTCGTCCTTACAATAGTTATGTCCTAAACAACTACTGTTTACCTATTATAACCATCAATTTATAATGCTAGTATCTGCTAGCATATAGATTTTTTCATGCACTCGTGTGACATATATTTAAAATCAAAATAGGAAAGTGTAGATTGACTTTAAATACTTTTGTAGATGTTTGGAAGCCATTTGCAGCCCCCTCTCCACCCCTACTAATTAATTAGATTTTGTGCCCCACATCCTCTCCTTTTCTTTGTAACTTGTTTTTTATTCATTGTGGGCGAAAGTTCACATGACACGTGATAAAAGATTATTCGTGAGTACAAATAATGGATAATTTGCTTAATCACACATTTTTAAAAGCTAAAATAATGACGATTCATGGTGAACCTGTTTAGTGGGTTTTATCCACAGATATTGTTGAGCTTACTACTGTATCTGTAATAGTAACTTCTTTTATATTTAAATATTCACCTCTTTGTTACCAGATATATGATGACGTACTTATTTATGTAGCTAGTTATGTTATAACATTTTGTAACAATAATTTTTACATCTTGCTGCAGATATTTTATGTATAATCATTAAAAATTGCAACCTTTTTACATTATAATAAGAATAAACCATTGCGCACAATTAAAACAAAGCTTTATCTATAACAATCTGGGTGTGCACCCGTTATTCGTATTCATACAAATTTATGCCCAGCTACTCGTAGTTTCAGTCGATAAATTAATTGCATACTCTTATGATTAGAAAATCATAAGAACAATATAACCACTTCCTCATGTTGTTGAAAGGCTGAAAGCACAAAAAAAATCAAATCATGTATTTACATAATCGTCAAACTCTTAGATATTACACTTCCCGTTCCTTAAAAGTTTGTTAGTGAAATTCTTATATATCTATGTAATGGTTAAGAGCGGTTGTGAGTGAATGATAGAAAATATTATTGTTCATTTGTAAATTTAAGAATTTATTGTTCAATCCTTATATTTTTTTAAAATTTTAAAGTGGTTGTGAGTGAATGAAAATATATAATAATAATAAAGGTGTAAAAATTGAAGGAAGAGAAGAAAAGTAATAATTTTCAGTGTATTTATAAGGATAAAGATAAATAATAAAAAGTGAATGCTTAAGATCACATGCAACAGATATATTAGTTTTACAATTGTTTTTGAAGTATAAAACACTTTAATCTAAACATAAGTTGATCAAAAAAATAATAAAATCATAACTAACTTGTAAAAACGGACCCACACACTCCCACCCTCATTCAAATTCCTCCCTTTAATTAGCGTGATACCTCTCTTTCTTCATCCCGAATCCTCCTCACATATCCAATTCAATTGAGTTGCAGAAACAGAGTGAAATCATATAGAGTCCACTCTAATTCGTGCTTTTTGATCTTAATCACTATCAATGACGACTAATTACTATCAAAACTCCTACAACAATGAGCGATTTCCAGATAACCACATACTTTACAATAATATTGATCATCATCGTTCTCATGATGATGAACCTGTGATGACATTCGGCGGAAGCAGCAACGAGAGAGGAATCGCTTCAGGCTTCGATCACGTCTCCGATTACGCTCCCCATCTCCATCCTCAGGTTTCAATCAAATTTCTGATGATTTGTGTTTCTTTTTATTGTGATTTGTAATTTAGGTGATGAGTTATTAAACGTTGTTGTGCAGGGAGGTAGTCCGATCGGTTTGACTTTGAGAAAGTCGGACTCGCTGATCAACCTGGTGGAGATGGCGTTGAGGGGCGAAAAGAAGGTTGAATCTCAGCACGCTCCTGAGAAGTTGAAGGCTTCTAATTTCCCTGCACTTTTGCTACAAATCGGCTCGTGGAAGGTTTTTTATTTTTTATTATTTTTTTCCATTGGCCACGTGTCGTTTTATTGAATTTATATAAAGTATAATCTTTTTAGAGAATATATAAAGCAATCAACATGTTCTTGAAAAAATATGTCAGCGTTACGTTGATAGTCACTGACGTAGCTATCAAACGTAGAGAGTTTTAAATATCATTTTAGAACTTTAATATCTATTGTTTTTCGAGAACTACCAAAAGCTGGTAATTACAGCTGAAATTCTATGAGTGTTTAATATATTAATCTAGAGGTTTTGAACTTTTATTAAAATAGTTTCAGATCCTATGAAACTTTTCAATCATACTCTACTTTTTGACCCATTGATAAATTGTTATTTGACATCAATAACTAGCCCAAACACAATCCGGCTCCTGACTCCTGAGTCCACAAATACTTGATTCTAATCTGGTACCAAGTCTAGTTAGGTCTGCTTTACCACATAAAGAAAGTTTTGTTCTTACAAAACGGGGTGAAATTACTACATTATAATGATTATATTTGTATGTAATTATCACGTAAATATTTTTTTTACATAATTATTTTCATTCTTGTGTGATAATTTCATCATTTGTGTGATACTTCTCTCCGTGTATATAAATTCTCCCTGCTTTATTATTTTATTCTCTTAGTTAAGTCATATTTTATGTATTATTAACAATTTTTAATATTTCAATCCTAAACAGAATTTATTTGAGGCTAGTTAATAAAAAGGTTTAGTACTTTTGTTAATGCTGAACTACTAATTAAAAGCAAAAACTTCCCAACACAAGCCCATGTTTTGACCCTCAGACCGGGCCGGGCTTTCACCCTTTGTTTGGACCGAGTCTTGAACCCTTGAAAGCTTCATTAAGATGAACATATTAAATGAAACAAGTTTGAAAATATGAACAGAGGATTTCAAGAAACGAAGGAGATTTGGTAGCCAAAATCTACTACGCAAAGAAGAAGCTTGTTTGGGAATTTCTAGATGGGCCTCTCAAGAACAAGTTAGAAATACAATGGTCGGAAATATCGGCCATTAGATCGTTAGTATGTGATGGCGAGCATGGTCGTTTGGAAATCGAGGTTAGTCTCTTTTCTTTTCTTTAAATGCTCGTTGGTAACTTCGCGTATCGTTTGTAACATGAGCATATTATGCAGTTAAGCCATCCACCTTTGTTTTGCCGAGAGATCAATCCCCAACCTCGAAAACATACTCAATGGAAGCAAACTACAGATTTTACTGGTGGCCAAGCGTCTATCTGCAGGTACGTATGGTTTCCGCTTGCTATCAATTACATGAGTAGAAACGGGCATGTTAAACTTTAACTGTTAAAATACAATATATGATTACAATAGTTACATTTCTTTAGTTTGCTTTTTGTTAAATGTTGTACAATAAAACAAAATGGGCATTCGAAGCCTTTAGATGGATTCTATTGATATCCAAAAACTATATTACAAGTTCAATTCTTTTAGTATTAATTTTAATGAATTTGTATAGTAAAAGTTTAAAAGTTGATCATTGATGATTTTTAAATGTGACACGCTTTGTATTAAATAAGCACAACTTGACCAACTATTTTACATGGTTCTTGCAGACGACATTCGATCATATTTCCCCCTGGAATCCTTGATAAGCATATGAGAAGCTTCTTCAGTGTGACAACCGACTATTAAATTTGAGCCAAGAGCCTTTCCCGGTTAGCAACTATCCATTTTTCTACCATGACCCGAGTCACTACTCAGATAACTCCTACATGAATGTTCATCATCGACCACCCACTCACTTTCATGGAGCTCTTGATTCTAATCTGCCAATGTCAGGTAGAACTCTAGTACATTTTAGGTCTTCTTGTACCAAAAACTAAAGGTAGAACAGGATCAAGTTGGTTTGGTAACGACTCAAACATGTAATTTTTACTACGGGCCTGAACATGACGCGTTGATAGTTTGTCCTCTAAACTTTTGGACCTTTATGAATAATTTTGCATATGATTGTAAGACTACATACTTATATTAATAGTATCATAATACCAACATTAAAGTTCTAAAGGAAAAAAAGTTATATATCTACTTATTTTAACCTATTTATTTTAACCTTTTATGATGACATACTAAAATAAAAATTATCTTAAACAAGTGATTAATTAGTAAAAAAAGTTGAAATTAGTACCTACAACAATGTGATTGCTCTATTGTTTCATTTTGATAGACATGACGTTCCCATGCTCAGATGAGGGAGCGAGAAGACATACATTTAATGGTCAAGAAAGAGAAAACAATCATTTTGGAGGGATTCATGCAACTCCTATTGGTGTCCAATATGAACAATCACAAAGAGTGCTACATGAAGAAAACAATTTGACGGAGTATATAAATGGTGGAACTTCAAGCGCTAACGATTTACATGTCAGCTCTAGAACCAGTATCCAAGAATGTAATTCATGGGTAGGTGTTCAACAACTTTATGAGCTTCTATGGGATTCAAGAATGGAAGATTTTGGAGACTTATATAGAAACCATCAATGTTAGACATGAGAAAATCATGTGTTTGTAGTTAATAAAGAGTTAATGTAGACTAGTAGTGGTACCAAAATTGCCCCACTAACAACATGATGTGGGTTTATTTTTCTCTAGTGTAGAGAATATGAGTCTTTTCTAATAAAATAAAAATATTGATACTTCTTTTATCTAAGGAAATTTGTTATATAATACTGTCTATAAAATAAGTTTTATTAAAATATGACATACGTATTTAACTACGTAGGGGGCTTCTTATAAGTATCAACAACTCTGTTTTTAGCTTTGAAGAATGAACAAATTAAAATGTTAGTTTACTGAGACTACATGTTTAACATGTTTCCTACGTGTTATGTTGAGGTGGGACGATGATGACACGAGAGAGAGATGAAAAGAACTAGCATTTGTAATAAGTTGATACATGTCTCTTTTACACCCCTAACTTCTTGGTATATAATAATTTATAAATATATAGAATAAGTTAGGGGTAGTGATTTAATATTAATATATTATCTGATAATTATTAAAATTAAATTTAAATATCAAATAATTGATAATTAGATTATTATATTGACAACTTATCTAGTCAAATCCTCTTATTAATTATAAACAACTTGATAATTAATATTCTTCATTTATCAACAATTTTGATAAATATTTATTAAGTAGATATTAAGCCCGTTTGATGTGACGCGTTTGCGCACGTCATTACATGCATTTTTTTGTTGTGACATTAACGCGATTAAATACATAAAAGAAACGTATAAAGTTGCGTCGACCCCGTTCTAAAGATCTAAACATATACATAAAGTTAAGAGTAAATTATAAATTTTGTCATTTAAGTATGTTTAAAATTATGAATCGTGTCCTTAAACTTTTATAATTACACTGAGCTTGCTTATTTAAAACTTATCACGTCTTATGTCCTTTCCACTAACGAAAGTTAAAATTTTCAGTTAAAGTTAACATTTTCAGTTAGTTTTGTGTGAATAGATCATTTTGCCCTTCCCACTTAAAGGGCGAAATCTGCAATTGTCACTATTCTTTTATTTTTTCTTTTTTGTTTTATTTTATTTACTTTGTCTTTTTAATCACTTTTTATTTTATAAACTTATCTGAAATATAATTACTTAATTATTTTTAATATTTTATAAAATATACTTTTATTTATAGGTTTTTAATTTATTATATTTTTTGTTTCTAAAAATTAGTTATCTAGCTTTCTAATCATACGAGAACAAATTAGAGAGTTCAAAATATATTTTTATGTTATAAAATTTAAACTAGTAATCGTTTTTGTTTCACCATCGCTTTTGTTTCATCGTCGCTTTTTTTATTACCTTTTTTGTATAAAAATTTTCAACTATGTTATGCAATTTGGCTATAATTTATATTAGAGACCGTATGATTTTGAGATGTGACTTTTTATATTTTACTGGTGCAGGACCGTGTAAAGGGTAGGTCGATACAATCAATCTCACAATGAGGAGAGTGTTAGAACACTTAACAGATCAAACAGGGAACCGGGTTTGTGTGAGATGATACTAAGAACACAAGTAACTGATACAAAACTAAGAACAAGAACAGACAAATATGGTTTTCAAGGATTCTGTATATTGCTCTCAAGTTCTATTACAAGTGTTACGAAGCATAAAAGAAATACAAGGACCTGAGATACTTTATACTACATCTTATAGCCGTCAATACTTTGAAAGACAGCTGGAAACACTAATCTAGACAACAAGATCAATGTAGAGTCAAAAGGCAGGTTGTCTTTTGACTAGTGACTATGAAATGACATAGCTCACATCCTCTTCTAATATAAAATAGTTAACAGGTACAATAGTAGAAAGTTACAGACAAAGACCTTAATTTACAGTTTACAAAAGCATGGACTTTTCACCAACTTGTATAAGTTGGTGAGTCTTCAGAGTTACAGCGGAAAGTGTGTCAGCTTTATGAAAAAGTAGATCAGAGAAAGCATGTCTTCTTGGTCTTCAGAAGAAATCAGTCTTCACAAAAATTGGCTTCGAAAGATTTGGACTTTGGCTTCTGAAGTTTTACACTTGGGAATGTTTTTCTATGGAGAGTGTAAAACTTCCAAAGCAACTTCTACCTTGTACTTTTAGTGCATGCATACAGGAAGATCCTTGGTTGTTTTGGCTTCTTTGGTTGCATCAGCCTTGTAATCTTCTAATATAACCTTAGAAACTCCCCCTAGGCTGATGCTACCAAAACAGAGAAGTTCTTCGATGTTGACAGTCCTCATTAGGATCAAGATCATTCCTTTCTTCATCATCTGGTCAGGATCCCGCAGACTCTTATAATATCTTCTCATGTCATAGAGATCATGTAGAGGATGATCAAGCATGTCTTGCCAGAAATAGACATCTTGACCTCCTTGATCTCTGATGACATACCATCTGCTGGATTAGCAGCAAAAGTCCAGGACAAGATAGGTCTTCCGGTTGCAAGAGGCTCTACTTGAATTGGAGTTGGTTGAGCAGCCTCTTCATGCACTACCTCAGGATGCTCTGACTCATCTTAAGGTGTAGAGGTGGATGCCTTGGTCTTCTTCTTGGAAACACTTTTCCCGGCCATCCTTTTCCTCCTCTTTGAAGTCTTTAACTGAAAGGACTGGTCTTCAGCACCAGGTTGTTCTATTGTGTCTCTCTCAGTTGGGTTCTCTTCTCTCACAGGTTCAGAAGGAGAGAGAAGAGGACCCTGCTGTGGATCAGAAGATAAAGTTGGTTGAGATGCAGCTCTGGGTCCAGGTTGTGTTGTCACAGGGGGTTCAACCTTTACCTCAACTTCAGGTTGAGTTAGACTTGGTGGAGAATGAAAGTCAACAAGCTCTCCCTTCTTAATCTTCTGCTTGATCACCCTGATATGCTCATCCATAGTGGATAGAGACATAGGACCAAGCCTCCTTCCGAAGAATCCATACAGCTTCAAGAAGCTCATCATCCTTTGTCTGTCATCAGACTTCTTTTAGCTCTTTTGGATGATGACTCTTGACTTTGCAGCTTCTTCCCTTAGTTTTCTCTTAGTAGCTTTTCTTTCTTTGGTGACTTGTTGCTCCAGCTGCTTGAGATATTCAAATTCACATACTCATATGATAAAGGAAGAAGTGTAGATGCCTGATAGAGTCCTATGGCACTCAGGTAGTTGATCATGTTTAGTCTCTCAGCTTCCTTGTCTACCTGAGGTTGTGCAGTTGCCACAACCTCTTTCTCAAGACTTTCCTGAACTGGGGAAAGGATAGGAGCATGTTTGTAGAGCCTTTTCTGTCTCCTTTCTTCCTTGATCTTAAGGAGCAATGCTGCATCCTCTACCTCCTTACTCTCCTTTGACAATTCATTGTTATCCAGTTAATTCATCTAAGGGGAGAGATATGAGTTCATCAATGTTGTAGTTCCTGGTCCCCAGGTAGTTTAGCCTGGCTGCCCTCAACTCATCATCTTGAGTGTTTGGCCTGGGGGCAGCCTGGATAGCAACTTCCATGAAGCCTAGAGACCCTCTTGAACTCTCCCCCCTTAGCTTCCTCTTCCTCTCTTTTCTTCTCCTCCTCGATCTCCTCAAAGGTCATCTTCCTCTTCCTTTTGTCACGCACAGGCCTTGGTGACTCAGGTTGGAGAGAGCTTTGGCCTTCATTGCTTGGTTCAGCAGTCAAGCTCTAGCCAGAGAAAGGTTGTGAAGCACCTTCACTAGCTGGTTCCTCACTAAGGGTAATGGGTGCTAAAGAAGATACTGTCTCAAGGTTCATAAGTTCAACTTCTGGACCTTCAGTCAAGGCTTCCCCTTTAAAGCTAATCTTAGGGTCCATCTCAACATCCAGTTGACCAAAAATCTCACCTGCTAGCCTCTGTCTATATAATCTTGATCTCAGCTTGAATTCTTCTAGCACCCTTTCTTGAATCCTATCTGCTAATCTTGCAGCTTGTCTGTTTTGACTTGGGTTGATAAGTAGAAGATCATCAGATGGATGCACTCATAGAAACTCAGGTTGAAAATTTGAAGATTTCCTGTTAACCCTGAGCTCTAGAGATGACAAGAGCTCTTCTTTCTATGTCGTACCTCCATCCCATGATTGGGTCTCAGAGTGATGAGATGGGGTAGGCATGGCTTTAGGGATACCCTCCTCAAACAAGCTATGTATGAGTGATTCCACATCCATGTGAACTTGGGCATGTAAGTCCATATTCATGTAGACTTGAGGAGGTTGCTGAGTATGGACCATTGCAGTGAGGGTGGTGAGTCCTCAAAGTCCATACTCTGTGAAGAACTCCTAGGTTCTGTGACTATTCAGACTTCTCCCCCTTTTTGGTAGCATCATCTTCTTGCATAAGTGAGCTAGGGGTTGGGTCTGTCATATTCACAGGTTCTTGTGGACCTGGTTGAGTTCTCCTGAGTGGTCTCTCAACTAACTTGCCCTTGAGATTGGTGTCTTAAGTGTGGTCATTGATCCTCCTTCGTAAGATAGTCACCTGAGATTCCAGGTGACCTATCTTTGAGATAAATAGGTGTATATTTTAGTCAGTTGTTGCACCTTTAGTTTCAGACTCCCCTCATCTTCATCAGAAGAATCACGGGGGGATGAGAGAATAGGACCAAGGTCTTTTCCTTATCACCAGCACTTGTTCTTGGCTGCTGGATTTCCCCGGCATCATGACAACTTCAAGAGAAGTGTCAGGGCTGGGTTGCCATGGTGAGGTCTGACTGATGTAATTACTACTAAAGGAGAGCCTCTTCCATATGAATTCCTAAACAGGTTCAGGAGATCCACCTCAGTAGTGGGTGAATGATGCGGGCTGAAATGGGGAAACATAAGTACTCATCGCTCCTAGAGTAGGGGTGGAGAAGAGAGACTCATGGTACTCACTGAAGCCCTGTCTTTCATCATCATAGAATTCAAGCTTGGGATTGGTTGGTTTAAGTCAAGCGGCTGGGGATGGTAACTATCCCCGGAAGGTTGTTCACTAGAGGTTGAGACTCTAAGTGAAGGCTTAAGGTTGTGGGGTTGTGAGCTCATCAGGATGAGAATGAGAAACCTCAGTACTGATCATTTGAGAGATGGGAGTGGTTTGCTCCTTAGAAGAAGTGGGAGCTCGAGTGTCCACTTCCTCCTGCATGGGTGATGATATAAGGGCCTCACAAAGAGTAGCATGTGCAGGGTTTGTTTGGTTTTTCTCTAGTAGGTGATGGTTATTGTGGCTGTTTAGGTGGTTGGGAAGTAGAAGGGTGGGGTTCAACACTAGTGGTGCTGCTAGGTTGTCACCTTGAGTAATGAGCTCCAACATATTTAGGACTATGGTTGTTTTTAACCCTGAGAAGCCAACAGTTGCTTCCTCATGGTCTTGAAAATGCCTAGACTGTTTGGTTTCAGAAGAGATTATGACTTGGGAGTTATTCTAAAAAGAATAAATCTTCCAAGACTTAATTGCTTTCGAAAGAAAATTGTCCTTCAAATACATGCAAGTACTTAGAAGCATATTTAAGCTTTGAAAGATATTCTTAGAATTTCTTCCGAAGGTAAATTTCTTATAAGTAGTTATTTGATTTGAAGACATAATTTCTTTCGAAGACAACTTAAAATCTTTCGAAAGAAATATGTTTAAAAAATTTTCAAAAATCTAAGGAATATCAGTTTAAATATTTTCTTCCAAGATAAATGGACTTATGAAGGTGATAAACTAGACAACTTAGGACACATAGGTTTAGAAATAAGTGATTTATGTTCAAGAAAATCTACTCAAAGTAATCATCCTAATAGCTTATACAAGATATTTGAATCTCTGTTCATCAAAAGCTTTAGTGAACAGATCAGAATATTGTTCATTTGTGTTACTTTGACTAGTTGATATCCCTTTTCAAAATTATCTCTAATCAAATGAGACCTGATGTTGATGTGGTTTGTGTCCTTGAGGCTGCACAGGATTCTCTATAATATCGATAGCACTGTTGTTGTCTTGTGGATATGAGTCTCTTTAAAGTTGAATCCATAGTCCAGCATCTGACTTCTGAATCCAAAGCACTTGAGCTTGCAGCATGCAACGTATTTAGCTTCGCAGTGATGCAGAACACAGGATTATTTCTGCATTGCCATGAGACAAATCCTTCAAAGAATTGAATCCCATAGATGTAGACTTTGTAGTTGTAACCTTCGGGTTTTCGTTAAGTTACCTGTTATGTTCTTGTAAGGAATTTATGTCATTTAAGAAACTATATGGTTGTTTATGAATGTTCTCTTGTTGTGTATATTCATAATAAGAGTAATAATTATTTTTACTATAATAAACAAATAATAATAATTCAAAATAAATAATAATAATTATAATAAAAATTAATAATTTATAAAAGTTAAACATTTAATAAGTTATAAAAATTTAAAACTTAAAGGTTAATTAAGTTCAGGGGGTATTTGTGACAAATTTGAAACTTTAAATGAAAGTTTTAAGCATAAAATATTAATTCGAAAACTGCAGGGACTAAAACTGCAATTAATCAAAACCCAAACCCCCTCCCGCATCTTTCCCCGTATTTCCGGCGACCACTTCCGGCCACCCTCCGGCCGACTCCGGCAAGGTTCAAAACCCCAAAATTCTTCGGATTTCAACCCAAAAACCGTTCCAAATCGATTCGTGAACCCGTTTCGAACTTGAACACGCACCTTAATTGCGTTTAGACGTCGGTTATGAACCCAATCGGTTTGAATAACCGAAGCTTTTAATCATAGAGCCGTTCGAACATTAAAACTCAATAATAATCAAATTAAATGTATCATAATCGAACGTTTAACTAATCCTAAGCTGCTATCAATCTCAATTTCACCTGAAACTCACACGAACATCACATTCGATCATCCCCTTCATCGCGACCTGCAACATTAGTGTTCTTCAACCCTCGGTCATTATTAAGTGAAATTGATAAAGGGCTTTCAATCATCGAGACCAATAGAAGCTTTCTGTGCAACGAATTTGGTTATCATCATCATTTGCACATCGATTGATTATAGCTTCGGTCGCGGCCTGTTCTTCGTCTTCCTTATCATCAATTCGACTTAAACCGGGTAATTTAACCCACCTACATACTCGATTTTTCATGGGGAACAAAAGCCCCATGATCATTAGCGTTAACAGTAACGAATTGATCTTCAATTTGGTTCAAATCGTTCTAGGGTTCATATGGTTTGGGGGTTTTCTTTGTATTTGTGAATTAAACCCATTTCCTAACAGGCATAGGCGCCCCAGCCTAATGGTAACACATCACTTTCTATCCTTGAGGTCCCGGGTTCGAACCCGGGCACCCCCCATTTTTTGTAAAACTCGTTTTTTTAACCTATTTAAGTCCAGAAAATTTATAAAAAAATTATAAAAATCATTTTTAATGACTAAAAATTATTTTTAGTTACCCCAATATTTTTCTGTAATTTTAATATATTTTCTTAATAAAACAATATGACAAAAAAAAAAATCATTTCTAGTTATTAGCTATAAAATGGACTTTAAATGATAGTTTAAACCAATAAATTATTATTGATCCAAACGTTACCCTTAAATTATTGATTAAATCATGATTATTTTAAATAATTATAAAAGTTATTTAAACTTTACTAGTTATTATAGATGATTTACATTTATTTCTTTATATTAAATACTTAAATAGTATATTTATTTCTTTTTCATTGAATCCAAATATAAGCGGACCCTTTGTTAAAATTATTTATTTGTCAAAAACCCCAAACTCCACTTGAAACCCTAGTTCACGTATGAATCGTTAAACTTATCTTTAGACTTAATCTTGGAATATATACGTTTAGGTATCTTGTAAAAGGAATCGTTGGAGCACTACTTAATTACTTGTTATTACCTTTAACACCAACTTATATCATGTGAGTTTTCCATGCCCCTTTTTACTTTATTTCACACCTTTTGGGGTGAAACATGTTAACTTTATGAACTTGCACTTGTAAACATCTTGATACTTGTAAATGCACAGCAATTCATTTATAAACTTTGTCATGGTTATTTGTAATATTGTGAGCTTATATGATGAATATTATATGTTGACAATCATTAACTATTGCTAGCCTGGCGACGTCATAGATCTATGGGCCTGACAAGCCTATTTGGTGCTAAAGCCGAGGTTATTGCCGGCTCCTAGTGTCGTATGCTTGAGCACTATGGGAACCAAGTACACTTAGCTAATCGTTAAACTTGTAAATGATATTCTTGGTCAAGGTTTGATTGTAGCTATATGTTATCTATAAACTTGCTTATTTCGTAACCATTGACATGAATTGCTACTTGTAAACTTTTATATATATATATGTATGCTTAACCCATGGAAACTCACCAACTTTTAAAGTTGACCCTTTTATTTTTAACATGTTTCAGGAAATGCACAAGGTTGATGATTATCTTTTGAAGCATGCTTACACCTAGGATTTGGACCTAGGAAAAATAAAAAAAATAACTTGAGACTTGAAAGTTGAACTTTGTTTATTTTGTTTGTTGAGACATTTGGTTGTAATGTTTATTTCAACTATGAATTTTTATATTTACAATTTATGGTAGTGTTATGTGGCTGTGAACAATCTTAACCCTCACATCTCGACGTTTCCGCCGTTAAGGTTGGGGTGTGACAGATTGGTATCAGAGCCCATAACTATAGGGATTTAGGTTATTAGAAATGGTGACCTAGACTATAGTTGATGCATGAACCTCATAAGAAAAATCTTTATGATCTTGTAATATATCTTGTTGCATGCTACATAATGCTACTTGTTAAGGAGGGCCTCTTGATGTGCAACTTGATGCCTTTAGTTAGGATTGCCTTATAATTGAGAAACTTGGTTGCCTTGTCCTCTCTAAAACTTATTCTTAATCCTTTATTCTCTCGACGATGAAATATCTTAAACTTATTCTCGACGACACGGGGACGTAAGCTTTATATCAAAAGGTTCAAATCTTTAGACTTTATGACTAATCTATGAAAATCTCATCAAGGTTTTAATTCCATGAACCTAAAGAAATATTGTGTGACACATAGACACCTGTATTCTGGATTTCCTGGCAAAAAGCCTTCGGGCTAAGGTAAGCATTTCGCATAAATCCCGTGGGACTAGTTATGCTTACCTGGGGATTTCTGGGATGAGTGATAAACTATGGTCAATATACACAAGTTTCTAAGGCAATTGGAGTTAACTCACCTTGACGTGTCAACGTTTCCAAATGGTAATGCGTACCAAATGGAATCATTCCATGTGTGTTTTACAAGTCTTGAAAAATCTTTGTTGATTTATTATCTTCTACCTCCAAATTTCTGTGACTAACTTATTTTATATCCAGCATGTCTCGTCATCATGGAAAGCGTGGTAGCTCCGACCGCAAATTAGCCGCCATGATTGCCCGTCAAATGGCTGCCGTCATTCCGACCATGGTTGCCGAACTGAGTAGCACCTTGATGACCAACGCTAGTAACAACACTAATGGCAATGGGCAAGGAGAGAATAGTGCAAATCAAGGAAGAAACAACCAACCCTGCACGTTTAAGCACTTCAACTCGTGCAAACCCACTAGCTTTAGTGGGAAGGAAGGAGCCACTGGACTTCTCGAGTGGTTTGAAAGCATGGAGAACACCTTCATCAACTGTGAGTGTCCCGAGGCACTCAAAGTCCGTTATGCCACAAGTGTTCTTCAACAAAGAGCACTTACGTGGTGGAATAGTGAGAAGAGGAATCGTGGTGCTGATGCTGTGTTGGCACTCACTTGGGAAGAATTCAAGAACATTGCCATCCAAAAGTTCTGCCCGAGAAGTGAGTTGCAAAAGCTGGAGGAGGAGTTTTGGAATCTCAAGCAAGATGGTGGAGATCATTTGGCCTATTCAACTAGGCATCACGAGTTGAGCATCCTGTTGCCTCACATGGTTGACACTGTTCCTAGGAACATTGAGAAGTTCATCAAGGGGGTGCCACCTCAAATCCAAGATGCCGTGGTGGGAAGTAGACCCACAACTTTGGAAGATGCCATTACCATCACCGCTCAACTTACTGAAAACCATATTCGAGCGGGCACCTTGTCTGTCAAAGGGGCTAAAAAGACTGAAAAGGCGGTCCCTGAAGCAGCTAAGGAGAATAAGAATGAACCGTCTTACAACAACAAGAAACGCAAGTTCACACCGGCGCGTAATTTCGCTGTGGCTACACCCAAGGTACCTCAAAGACAACCCGCTCCTGGTACACAAGCACCTGCTGCTAGAACCTATGCTGGTCCTCTACCATTGTGCAATGTCTGTAAGTATCATCATGCGGGTAATACCCCGTGCCGTATCTGTACACTGTGTGGTAAGTATGGACACTTGGTGGCTACTTGTCACCGTGCACCAAACAATGCTGCGTTAGTTGCTAATCGTGCTTGCTACAACTGTGGGGAACCTGGTCATTTTCGCCCACAATGCCCTCGTCTTGCGGGTAACGTACCACAAGCCCGAGGACGTGCCTTCAACATCAATGCAAACCAAGCACAAGCAAACAACGATGTGGTGAACGGTATGTCAAATCCAACCCCAACTTTATGATCCAAGTTCTTTTGTTGCTTTACCTGTATCGTTAAACGTCTTTAAAACTGAACAGGTATGTTCCTTATTAATAATTCTTATGTCTACGTTCTGTTTGACTCTGGAGCCGATAAGAGTTTTGTCTCGATAGAATTTGAGCCTATACTTGCTAAGCCACATACGAAACTAGAAAGACCTCTTACTGTCGAAGTCGCCGATGGAGAACCCATCACCGTTGATGTCGTTATTCGTGATTGCATTTTGAGCCTAAACGAGCATGATTTCTTTATCGACCTTATTCCTATGAAACTTGGAAGCTTTGACGTTATCATTGGCATGGATTGGCTAGCCAAACATCATGCTGAAATTATTTGTTTCGAGAATGCATTCGAATTCCTTTGCCTTCGGGGGATACATTGAAAGTATTCGGCGAAAAATCATCCAAAGGACTCAAACTCATGTCATGTACTCAAGCCCGAAAATGTCTAAGCAAGAATTACATGGCTTTCTTGGCTTACGTGGTCAACACGAAAGTCAAAGGGAATGATCTTAAGGATGTCCCGATTGTACGAGACTTTCCTGAGTGTTTCCCGATGACCTTAGCGGTTTACCTCCCGTGCGTGAAGTCGAGTTTAAGATCGATTTAATTCCGGGAGCGAACCCTGTGGCTAAATCACCATATCGACTTGCACCGTCAGAATGCAAGAGCTGGCTAGTCAACTTCAAGAACTGTCCGACAAGGGCTTTATCCGACCTAGCTCATCGCCTTGGGGTGCACCTGTTCTGTTCGTGAAGAAGAAAGATGGATCATTTCGTATGTGCATCGATTATCGTGAGCTTAACAAACTTACCATCAAGAACCGCTACCCTCTTCCTCGCATCGATGATCTTTTTGACCAACTTCAAGGAGCTGCTATTTTCTCAAAGATTGACTTACGTTCTGGCTATCATCAATTACGAGTTCATGATGATGATATCCCAAAAACTGCGTTCCGTACCCGATATGGACACTATGAGTTCATGGTGATGCCCTTTGGTTTAACGAATGCTCCTGCTGTCTTTATGGATCTCATGAATCGAGTATGCAAGCCGTATCTAGACAAGTTCGTGATTGTCTTTATTGACGACATACTTATCTACTCCAAGTCCAAAACCGATCACGAACATCACCTGCGACAAGTTCTTGAGCTATTGAAGAAAGAACAACTATACGCAAAGTTCTCAAAGTGCGAATTTTGGCTTGAGGAGGTCCAATTTCTAGGACACGTGGTGAATAGTCAAGGAATTCACGTTGACCCTGCAAAGGTGGAAGCTGTGAAAAATTGGTGTGTTCCCACAACTCCAACCGAGGTTCGTTCTTTCCTTGGTCTTGCTGGGTATTATCGACGTTTCATTGCCAACTTCTCTCGAATCGCGAAACCGCTTACTTCCTTGACCCAAAAGAATAAACCATTCGAATGGGGGTCTGAACAAGAGGGAGCCTTTGAATCCTTAAAGCACAAGTTGTGTAATGCTCCTATCTTGACCCTTCCCGATGGGAACGATGATTTCACCGTATATTGTGATGCATCTAAACAAGGCCTTGGTTGTGTTCTCATGCAACGAGGAAAGGTCATAGCATATGCATCGAGACAATTGAAGGTCCATGAGGTGAATTATACGACACATGATCTTGAACTTGGTGCTGTGGTTTTTGCCTTAAAGATTTGGAGGCATTACCTTTATGGGACACAATGTATAGTCTACACCGATCACAAAAGCCTACAACACGTCTTCAATCAAAAGGATCTCAACATGAGACAACGACGTTGGGTTGAGTTGATTAGTGATTATGATTGTGACATTCGTTACCACCCTGGAAAGGCAAATGTCGTAGCCGATGCACTAAGTCGTAAGATTCATAATAAGATGGTCTCGTTTCAAGAAATTCGCGATCGACGACAATGGTTTGATATCTTGGGAGAATTTGATACTGAGATTCGTCTGGATGTTAACGAGACTACGGTGCTGCTACAAAATTTGAGGATTGAGAATGACATCGAGACTTGTATCATGGAGGCTCAACAAGCGGTTCAAGAAGGAGGAAAAATGGGAGAGGAATTGGAGTACAACCTTCGAGCTCAACTAGAAACGAAACCCAATGGGTTGATGTATTTCTTGAATCGAATTTGGGTTCCAAACCGTGATAATCTTCGTACCTTTATCATGAATGAAGCTCATCAAACTCGTTACTCAATTCATCCTGGTTCCGATAAGATGTATATGGATCTGCGTGGTCAATACTGGTGGCCTGGAATGAAGAAAGACATAGCAACTTACGTAGCTAAGTGTCTTACGTGTACAAAGGTTAAAGCTGAACATCAACGTCCTAGTGGATTGCTTGAACAACCCGAGATTCCCATGTGGAAATGGGAACACATATCCATGGACTTCATAACCAAACTACCTCGCACCTCTCGTGGTCATGATAGCATATGGGTGATTGTTGACCGATTGACCAAGTCGGCACATTTCATACCCATACGTGACACTTACAAAACGTCAAGGTTAGCTCGTATATACATTGATGAGATTGTGAGTCGTCATGGCGTACCTTTGCATATCATATCCGACCGCGACGCTCGTTTCACTTCGCACTTTTGGTCGTCTATGCAAGAACTTTTGGGTACACAACTGGATTTAAGCACGGCTTACCATCCTCAAACGGACGGCCAAACCGAGCGAACTATTCAAACCCTAGAGGATTTGCTACGTCTTTGTGTCCTTGACTATGGTGGTGACTGGGATACGCATTTACCTCTCGCGGAATTTTCATATAATAATAGTTACCACTCGAGTATCAAAATGGCACCTTTTGAAGCACTCTATGGTCGTAAATGTCGTTCCTCGATCAGCTGGACTGACATTGGGAAAATTTCATCACTGGTCCTGAGCTCATACAAGAAACAACCGATAAAGTTTCCATGATTCGCAAGAACCTTGAAGTGGCTAGAAGTCGACAAAAAAGTTATGCCGATAAACGACGCAAGCCGTTGGAATTCCAAGTTGGGGATATGGTCCTTCTTAAAGTCTCACCATGGAAGGGAGTCGTTCGCTTTGGGAAGAAGGGTAAATTAGCTCCACGATTTGTAGGACCTTTCAAGATCCTGAAAAGGATTGGGAAAGTGGCTTATAACCTGGAACTACCTTCCGATCTTAGCGGGGTTCATCCTGTTTTCCATGTCTCAAATTTGAGAAAATGTTTGGCTGATGAAAGTCTGTATGTCCCATTAGATGACATCCAGATCGACGAGTCATTACATTTTGTTGAGAAACCCGTTGAAGTCATGGACCGCATTATGAAGAAGACTAGGACCACTACTACCCCAATCGTCAAGGTTCGTTGGAGAATAAGCGTGGACCTGAGTTTACTTGGGAGCGTGAGGAGCATATGAAGAAGAAATACCCGTATTTGTTCGTTTAGTTCATTCTTAATTTCGGGACGAAATTCTTAAAAGTTGGGGAGACTGTAACCTTTCGGTTTTCGTTAATTATAGTTAACCCTGTTATGTTCTTGTAAGGACTATTTATGTCATTTAAGAAACTATATGGGTTGTTTATGAATGTTCCTCTTGTTGTGTATTAATTCATTAATTTAAGAGTTAATAAGTTATTTTTACTATAATAAACATAATAATAATAATAGTCAAAATTAAATAAAAAAATAATAATTATAATAAAAATTAATAATTTATAAAAGTTAAACATTAATAAGTTATAAAAATATTTAAACTTAAAGGTTAATTAAGTTCAGGGGTATTTGTGACAAATTTGAAACTTTAAATGAAAGTTTTAAGCATAAAATATTAATTCGAAAACTGCAGGGACTAAAACTGCAATTAATCAAAACCCAAACCCCCTCCCGCATCTTTCCCCGTATTTCCGGCGACCACTTTCCGGCCACCCTCCGGCCGACTCCGGCAAGGTTCAAAACCCCAAAATTCTTCGGATTTCAACCCAAAAACCGTTCCAAATCGATTTGTGAACCCGTTTCGAACTTGAACACGCACCTTAATTGCGTTTAGACGTCGGTTATGAACCCAATCGGTTTGAATAACCGAAGCTTTTAATCTTAGAGCCGTTCGAACATTAAAACTCAATAATAATCAAATTAAATGTATCATAATCGAACGTTTAACTAATCCTAAGCTGCTATCAATCTCAATTTCACATGAAACTCACACGAACATCACATTCGATCATCCCCTTCATCGCGACCTGCAACATTAGTGTTCTTCAACCCTCGGTCATTATTAAGTGAAATTGATAAAGGGCTTTCAATCATCGAGACCAATAGAAGCTTTCTGTGCAACGAATTTGGTTATTATCATCATTTGCACATCGATTGATTATAGCTTCGGTCGCGGCCTGTTCTTCGTCTTCCTTATCATCAATTCGACTTAAACCGGGTAATTTAACCCACCTACATACTCGATTTTTCATGGGGAACAAAAGCCCCATGATCATTAGCGTTAACAGTAACGAATTGATCTTCAATTTGGTTCAAATCGTTCTAGGGTTCATATGGTTTGGGGGTTTTCTTTGTATTTGTGAATTAAAACCCATTTCCTAATAGGCATAGGCGCCCCAGCCTAATGGTAACACATCACTTTCTATCCTTGAGTTCCCGGGTTCGAACCCGGGCACCCCCCCATCTTTTGTAAAACTCGTTTTTTTAACCTATTTAAGTCCAGAAAATTTATAAAAAAATTATAAAAATCATTTTTAATGACTAAAAATTATTTTTAGTTACCCCAATATTTTCTGTAATTTTAATATATTTTCTTAATAAAACAATATGACAAAAAAAATCATTTCTAGTTATTAGCTATAAAATGGACTTTAAAATGATAGTTTAAACCAATAAATTATTATTGATCCAAACGTTACCCTTAAATTATTGATTAAATCATGATTATTTTAAATAATTATAAAAGTTTATTTAAACTTTACTAGTTATTATAGATGATTTACATTTATTTCTTTATATTAAAATACTTAAATAGTATATTTATTTCTTTTTCATTGAATCCAAAATATAAGCGGACCCTTTGTTAAAATTATTTATTTTTCAAAAACCCCAAACTCCACTTGAAACCCTAGTTCACGTATGAATCGTTAAACTTATCTTTAGACTTAATCTTGGAATATATACGTTTAGGTATCTTGTAAAAGGAATCGTTGGAGCACTACTTAATTACTTGTTATTACCTTTAACACCAACTTATATCATGTGAGTTTTCCATGCCCCTTTTTACTTTATTTCACACCTTTGGGGTGAAACATGTTAACTTTATGAACTTGCACTTGTAAACATCTTGCTACTTGTAAATGCACATGCAATTCATTTATAAACTTTGTCATGGTTATTTGTAATATTATGAGCTTTATATGATGAATATTATATGTTGACAATCATTAACTATTGCTAGCCTGGCGACGTCATAGATCTATGGGCCTGACAAGCCTATTTGGTGCTAAAGCCGAGGTTATTGCCGGCTCCTAGTGTCGTATTCTTGAGCACTATGGGAACCAAGTACACTTAGCTAATCGTTAAACTTGTAAATGATATTCTTGGTCAAGGTTTGATTGTAGCTATATGTTATCTATAAACTTGCTTATTTCGTAACCATTGACATGAATTGCTACTTGTAAACTTTTATATATATATATGTATGCTTAACCCATGGAAACTCACCAACTTTTAAAGTTGACCCTTTTATTTTTAACATGTTTCAGGAAATGCACAAGGTTGATGATTATCTTTTGAAGCATGCTTACACCTAGGATTTGGACCTAGGAAAAATAAAAAAAAATAACTTGAGACTTGAAAGTTGAACTTTGTTTATTTTTGTTTGTTGAGACATTTGGTTGTAGTGTTTATTTCAACTATTGAATTTTTATATTTACAATTTATGGTAGTGTTATGTGGTTGTGAACAATCTTAACCCTCACATCTCGACGTTTCCGCCGTTAAGGTTGGGGTGTGACAGTAGTCATGTTACAGCCACCATAGTCACTATCTGTATAGGCATACAGATTGATATCAGAATTCTTTGGATACCAAAGGCCAAGCTTGGGAGCACCTTTAAGATATCTAAGAATCCTCTTGATAGCAACCAAGTGTGACATCTTGGGGTTGGGTTGATATGTTGCACAGATGCATGTGACAAACATTATATCAGGCCTACTGGCTGTGAGATACATAAGAGACCCAATCATGGCCCTGTATAGATGTTCATCCACACACTCCCCCTCAAGATCAGGTCCAAGGGAGTGGTTTCTGGCTATAGGTGTCTTAGCAACCTTACAATCAGTCATGTTGAATCTTGTAAGTATGTCCTGTACATACTTTGACTGACTTATGAAGATGCCATTGTCAACTTGCTTCACTTGAATTCCCAAAAAGAAATTGAGTTCCCCCATGGCACTCATTTCAAACCTATTCTTCATCAGCCTCTCAAAGTCTTTACAAAGCTTTGAATTAGTTGACCCAAAGATAATGTCATCTACATATACTTGAACCAGCATTAAGTAATTCCCTGTTCCTTTGATGAAGAGAGTTCTATCTATAGTACCCTCTTGTAGCCATGTTGATAGAGATATTGAGATTGTGTCTCATACCACTTTCTTGGAGCTTGGTGCAGCCCATAAAGAGCTTTATCAAGCTTGCAGACATAATCAAAATGATCTGGGTCTGCAAAGCCAGGTGGTTATTTGACATACACCTCTTCATCAATCACCCCATATAGAAAAGCACACTTGACATCAAGTTGGTAGACCTTGAAATCCTTGGATGCAGCAAAAGTTAGGAATATTCTTATAGCTTCAAGTCTTACCACAGGAGCAAAAACATCTGTGTAGTCAATTCCCTCTTCTTGTATGTATCCTTGAATAACTAGTCTGGCCTTGTTGTTGATGACAAGTCCTCTATCATCCTTCTTGTTTCTCAAAGCCCACTTGGTTCCTATGGTAGTTTTCCCATGAGGAAGAGGACATAGGTTCCAAACCTTTTGTCTTTTGAATTGAAGCAGCTCCTCTTGTATTGCTTCAATCCAACTTCAATCCTTTAAAGCCTCATCAACCTTCTTTGGCTCTATCTAAGACAACAAGCAAGAGTATAGACAAACATTTTTGTCATGGGTTTGTCCTCTTGTTCTTACCCCTGTATCAATATTTCCAATGATGTTTTTGGTGGGGTGTGACTTGTGGATCCTGAGTTGAGGGATCACAACAAGTTGATTGGAAAGATCTAAATTAGAGAAATTCAGATCTGGCAATGGAGTATCACCTACCACATCAGCACACTTATCAAGAGAGACTTGATCCAATGAGTATGTAACATCATTTATGTTGTCTTCTATGGAGTGGTTATCAGCATCAAAAAACTCTTGATAACTGTCACCACCTCCATTTCCTCCTACATTTGAAGCTCCTTCACTTAAGTTTTGAACCTCTAAGCTAGAATTTGTAGGAATCTAAGATGTATTTGTCATGTTTGTGCTGATAGGATCTTCACTTGTAGGGTTAGTTACCACTGGAGCTGAAGTAGTATTCTTGCTTGGTCTTCTCAGCTCAAATCTTGGGTCAGGATCTCCTGTTGTTAAGTTACCTGTAGATCCTGAAACATTCTCATAAGATTTGTTAAAACAGTTAGTAACTAAATCAAGATCAAATAGCCAATCAGGACCAGAACCTTTCACACTGGGAGTGGGCTCATTGAAGGTCACATTGGCTGGCTCCTCAACTACTCTAGTTTTGAGATTGTATACTCTATAAGCCTTAGCTTGGGAAGAGTATCCAATAAAGTATCCATCATCTGATTTCTCATCAAATTTGGCTACTTGATCTTTGGTATTCAAGATGGTACACATCCAAATGACCTGAGGAAACCAATAAATGGTCTCCTTTTGTGCCACATCTCATAAGGAATCTTACCATGAGTCTTAACCACTAAAACTCTATTCTGCACATAGCAAGTTGTGTTAACTGCCTCTACCCAGAAGGTGATGGGCAGTTTAGAGTCAGACATCATGGTTCTTGTAGCCTCAATAAGTGTCATGTTTCTCCTCTCAGCAATACCATTTTGCTGAGGAGTCCTGGGAGCACTGTATTATTTTGTAATACCTTTTTCATCACAAAATGAATCAAGGATTTGGTTCTTAAATTCCGTTCCTTGATCTTATGGTCTTGACCTTGTGATCATATTGATTCTTAATTTTTAGAATGAAGTTCTTCAAGATCTTAGGAGTCTCATCCTAAGTTCTAAGGAAAAAGACCCAAGTGAATCTTGTGAAGTCATCTGTGATCACCAAAAAATATGAGGTCCTTCCTAAACTCATTACACTGGTGGGGCCAAAGAGATCCATATGTAACAATTATAGGGGAGTAGTGATAGAGTTCCTTTCCTTTGGCTTGTGAGACACTTTGTGTTGCTTCCCTTTCAGGCATGCAACACAGTGGTCATCACTTGTAAACTCTTTCTTTGGTATTGTAGTTACCAAATCGTTCTTAATTAATTTATTCATGTTTTTAAAGTTTACATGGCACATTCTTTTATGCCAGAGGAAAGACTCATCACTATTTGTTTTAAATAGAAAGCAAGAAACTTCTCCTGAGGGAAATGTTTCCTGCAAGTCCATCTTGTACATGTTCCCTTTCCTGGGGGCTCTGAGCAGGATATGCTCTTGAGGAATGACCACCCCAGGCTTAAGAACAATGCACTCATGCTCAGTAAAGAGCATTTTATGTCTCTGATCACAAAATTAGGATACGCTCAGTAGATTGTACCCAAGCTCTTTGACAAAATTTACCTTTTCAAAGCTGAGCTTACCATTTGTGACCATGCCCCTTCCAGTAATATAACCTCCAGCATCTCCTCCAAAAGCAACTAGCCCTCCATCAATTTTCTCAAAATTTTGAAGTGGAGAACCATTGCCAGTCATGTGCCTGGAACATCCACTATTAATAATCCATACATTTCTCTTAGTCTTTAGTTGTTCCTGCATAAGAAGGAGGTGGTTAGTTACATATGGAAACCCAAGCCTCATTGGTCTTAGGCTTATCAAAGTGATCTGAAGACAATGTAACAGTAACAAATCCTATGTTTAAGCTTTGGGGATCATTAACTGTTATTGATGAAGAACTTTCAGTCACTTGGTCATTCTTCATCTTCCACACCATCTTTGAAAGATTGGACTTGACCTTTAACACCTCGGAAGTTTTAAGGACTTCTGAAGTTTTGGAGACTTGACCTTCAGAAGATCTTGCTTTCACTGCAGCAGGCTTCAGTACTTCGGAAGCATTCCTTTCTTCCGAGACCAAATTTTCTTCCGAATGCAAGTTTTCACTTGTCTTCTTTTTCACCTTGGAGCTTCCGAAGGAAAAAGATTTTCATTCCGAAGCTAGCTTTTCCTTCTTCTTCTCAAAAGTTTTCTATTTGATCATGTGAATTGTACTTTTAGGATTGTAGATGCAATCCTTAGCCAGATGAGAAGTACTACCGCATATGATACAATCCATTTGCTTCCTTCTAAGAGTCTTCTTCATAGAGAAAGACTGAACTTGATCACTTTCCACCTCCATCTTCATCTTCACAGATGATGCAACAAGCTTCTTAGGGAAGGCTTGCTCTTGGAGCTGGATGGTTCAGGCTGTGTATTAGTGGTAGACAGCTGATCAGCCTTCTTTACTTTGCTGGAATGATTTGGACCTGAACTAGAACTCCTAGTACTAGAGTTCATAGTTGAGTCTTCAGCCTTTACCGCTTCAAATCTTGCAGAGATGAACACTTGTTTTTGCTTAGAGTTGAAAGTGGCCTTGATTTCTTGAGCCTTCTTTGACTTTATCTTGGCTCTCCTGATCAAGTTCTTCCTTTGAGACTTGGTCATCCCAGCTTCTTCTCTCTCCTTAGGAGAATAGTAACCCTTCTTAGGATGGTCTTCTTCACTCTTCTCAGATACATCCTTAACCATCTCCTCCTCATCTTCTTCAACAGTAGGGTGTCTATGAGGGGAAGCTCATCTTCACAAGTTCCACACCTTGGAGATCTTATAGATAATAGAGTGTGTGGAGGATCTATCTCAGTAGATCCTAGTCCCTGCTTATTCTGATAACAAACTTTTGCATGCAAGGATGAGGATATTATGTTCTTGAAGGTCTCTTCTTCAAGAACACATTTTTCTCCTGGCTTTGCTGATCACAAGCTCAGCCTGGCATTCAGTTAGCTTAGTGATGAGATCTTTTATCTGAGTCCTGTAGTTGGTATGTTCATGTTTAAGAGTTGAAATGGTTTTCTCTAGATCTTTTATTTTAAGTTTGTAATCATTTTCAGCTATTTTGAAATTAGCCTTTAAGATATTTAAGGACTCAAGATCAAGTCTCATCTCTAAGTTATAGGACCTATATTTATTTACTTTTGCAATACATTCAGGTGTACAGAGATGTTCCAATACCTTGGCTTCTTCATGATCTGCCATCAGTGCTTGGTTTGGAGATGCATCCCCCACCTGAAAGCTCCAGTCAAAGCCTCCTTCTTCAATAGCAACTGTAGCTTGCTTCTTGGGCTTCTCATTCTGGTGAGCTCCATCAGTATAGTTTGGTGTGGTTTGTGCTTGGCCACCATTTGTCTTTGGTGCCTTGCACTCTCTAGAAAAGTGTCCTATTTGGTTATAGTTGTAACACTTTACTTTGCTTTTGTCCAGCCTAAACTTTCCACTGGTTATATTGCTTGGAAACTTCCTCCTTGTCCTCTTGTAGAACTTCTTGGCTTTGTGAGTGAGAAGAGCCATCTGCTAGACTATTTCCATGTACTCCAGATCATCTGGATGGATATAGTCTAGGTCTTCAAGGGTAAAAAGAAAGTTTCATGTGCTTTGATTAGTAGACACAAAGGCTTGTGAAGAGCTTGTCTCTTAGAATGGGCCTCCTTGGAGGTAGCTCTCTTTTGGTGTCTCCAGGAAGGTGATGAAAGGACCCTTTTATGAGTTGTCAGGGTAGCAGATAAGATGATGTTATGGTTCTCTACAATCCCTTGTAACCACATGAAGGGTTGAACTCTACTGAATGTTGGAGTTACCAGATGGATTTTGCATGTTCATCTCCATCTGGTAGCCACTGAGGATGCCATTCAACTCAGTGAGAGTAAGGGTCTTGAGGTACTTAGTCCTCTTAATGACAACATAATAATATGTCCATTGTCTGGGAAGAGAGGACATGAACTTCCTCACAATGGACCTGTTCTCAAGAGTTACTCCAACATCCATTAGAGTATCCACAATCTCAACATATCTGAATTACTGTTGAGTCATGGTTTCACCTGTTTTGAAGGTGAAGTTCTCAAACTACTACTTCAAGAGGTCCTTCTTGTTCTCTTTTGCTTCATTTGACCCCTCATACATCAGCTTCAGTGCATCCCATAGTTGCTTGGCAGTCTTGCACTTCTTAAAGCCTATTTAGATAGAGTTTGGAAGAGCAGTTTGGAGGGCGGTCATCGCCTTCTGATCTATGTCAATCTTCTTCCAGTCTTAATCAGAATAATCAGCCACTTCCTTTGGTATCATACCACCACCAGCAGCAGAAGGGGTGGATGGTATATGAGGTCCATAGACAACAGATCCCCACATCCTAGAGTCTTGAGACTTGATGAAGCCTTCCATTCTTTGGCACCAAGTGTCAAAGTCATCACGAGTTTCCATATCAGCCTTTGTGATAGCTGCCATTTGAGATGTTAAGTGTTTTATGAAACTAAAGGGATTTAAGATGGTAAGATCTTACAATGAAGAGCCTAAAATGCTTGATACCAATTGCAGGACCGTGTAAAGGGTAGGTCGATACAATCAGTCTCATAATGAGGAGAGTGTTAGAACACTTAACAGATCAAACAGGGAATCGGGTTTGTGTGAGATGATACTAAGAACACAAGTAACTAATACAAAACTAAGAACAAGAACAGACGAATATGGTTTTCAAGAATTTTGTATATTGCTCTAAGTTCTATTACAAGTGTTACGAAGCATAAAAAGAAATACAAGGACCTGACATACTTTATACTACATCCTACAGCCGTCAATACTTTGAAAGACAGCTGGAAACACTAATCTAGAAAACAAGATCAATGTAGAGTCAAAAGGAAGATGCCTTTTGACTAGTGACTATGACATGCCATAGTTCATATCCTTTTCTAATATAAAAAGGTTAACAAGTACAATAGTAGGAAGTTATAGACAAAGACCTTAATCTACAGTTTACAAAAGCATGTACTTTTCACCAACTTGTATAAGTTGGTGAGTCTTTAGAGTTGTAGCGGAAAGTGTGTCAGCTTTATGAAAAAGTAGATCAGAGAAAGCATGTCTTCTCTGTCTTTGGAAGAAATCAGTCTTCACAGCAAATTGGCTTCGAAAGACTTTGTCTCTGAAGCTTCAGAATACTTCATCTTTGGCTTCAAAAGATTTGGACTTTGGCTTCGGAAGATTTTACACTTGGAATATTTTTCTGTGGAGAGTGTAAAACTTCCGAAGCAACTTCTTGTTGGACACGATCTGCCCAAGACATATATAGGATTGATGTAGCTAGTATGTTATGATCCAAGTCGGGTCTTACCCAATAACAAGTTTCACAAACACCTACAATATTTATTTTATGATATGATCATATAAATAAATATTAACACTTAGAGTATTTAGAAATTGGGTTTCTAAATATTTGCACTTGTATTGTAAATAAATTATATGGATAATTTATATTTAGAGAGAGTATTCTACATTGTTATTCAAATGGTTGAATAACAATATATATTGGTGTATGTCCGCATTTCCAATTACTCATCCGCATTTACTAATGCGTATGTGCATTTGAGAAATGCTGATGGAAATTACTCATCCACATTTACTAATGCGGATGTGCATTTGAGGAAATGATGATGTAAATTACTCATCCGCATTTACTAATGTGGATTTGCATTTGAGGAAATGCGGATGGAAATTCTTCATCCGCATTTACAAATACAGAAGGAGACCATTCATCCGCATTTACTAATGCGGGTGAATGTTTGAAGAAATGCGGATAGGATAAGGGGTTGGGCCCCGCCCCTGCTTTCTCTCTCCTCATTTGAAATTTTAGTTTCCCAGGCATGCAAATGACAATGATTACCAATAACCACTCCCTCTTCCTTTTTAACCATACACGTAAAGTGTAGACCCTACAAGTGAGTTCTTTTGGGTTTTCGGTTTCAGTTTTGGTTTTAAAAATAACCGAGAACAAAAGAACAAGAGGGTTCTTCAAAAAGTGTGAAAATCCTAGCAATAGGGGTGTTTGTTGGGAGGTTGAAGGGTATACAAGCTTGAGGTCTTCTTCTTTGGAGGCTGCCATTCAAGTTTCAACAATCATCATCCTCGTATTCCTTACAAAAGGTAGTCTACTGGAACACCTTATGGTTGTTTTGTAAGCATGTACTTTCATATATCGATCCATAATGGGTTTTGCAACATATAAAATGGTTTATATATATGCTTACTTGAACAAGTTTTGAATCTAATCTCCACTGCGTTTTCATTTTATTTGGATAAAATGACTTTGATAAACTTGTTAAAACCCAACAATGGCATCAAGAGCCAGTTATGTGGACAAATGAACTAAAATTTCGGTTTTTTGGCGTTGATTCACCAACAGGACGAAAGTTTTGGTCAAAGTTTCCCCTTGGTTTTTCAAGATTTTAGTTTACATGCATATTGTAATCTTGAAAAATTTAATTATTTGGATGATTTAGTTGTTTGGACAAAACCATGATATTCGGTTTGTTTATACCTTAATCGAAAGTTAGTGGTTCAAAGGGGAAGCTCTCGGTTTTTCTGCTTGCATATTTGGATATGTATTTTGATGTTCATAACCTAGCCGAGACCTTGTGTTTGGATGTGTTGTGATTTGTATTTGATTATTCAAAAGGTTGTAATAGTTAAATGTATTTGTTCATCTATTTTGGGTATGTAATTTATTTATTTTTCATTTGGTATATAAAATAAATAGGTTAGTTGTATTTTATTTTACTAGAAAAATATATTTAGGATATATTTTGAAAAACAAGATGCAACAAGGTGGGTTTTCGGGTTGGGCCAACTTTGAGCCCAAAGGGCCTTATAGCTTTTAATGGGATTTAAGCCCAATAACTGAAAACACATTATGAAGGCCCAAAGGAGTTTGAAGCAGAAGTTAAAGCCCATTTGGAAGCCCAAATCGAATGGAAGAATCACAACACAAAGTGGACACTTGAAGCATTTGGATGCGGGATCAAGTGGGAGTTCACCGACACAACACTTGTGTCAAATTTTACCCTTAGGAAAGACCCAATTAACTCACTTATTTTGGTCAACAAGTGGTGTTAAATTGGTTGGCTATGGTTATGAACTTATTGTTGTATGTTATGCTTGTGTGGTTGATTTACTTTTATTGTTTATATGATATTTGGATATGCATTGTTAAACAATTTAAAATCAACAACAAGCTTAAAAACGGTTTTTTTTTTAAAACATTAACATGGGTAATAAAATGTTTTTGTTAAAGGTTAATGTTTTCACAATAAAATTGGGTTTTATTAAAAGAGCCTTGAAAGTTGGTTTCACTAAAATGCCACGCATTTGAATGCATGAAAATGTAAGATACATAAAGTTTTCAAAACTACAATTAATGAAAACGAAAATTCCTTTTAAAACAAGTTTAACACCATCCTTTTATACAACACTCAAATCACTTGGGAACTCTTTGTGGGATAAAAGTCACCTAACCACATTTAGGGAACTTGTGTGTTTGAGGTGGAGTTAACATATTTGTGGGATAAAGGTCACCTAACCACTTGTATGTGTAAACTCACACGTGTGTGTAAGTAGGATGACTTGAGTTGGAAACCATGTGAATAGGGTCACCGAAGCATGCCGTACAAAGATGTTGATGGGAATAAACATGCCAACTAAACATAAAGATGTTTAACCGATCCCATAAAACTAGAAGTTGTAAAGGGTTGCAATTATCAAATGTTGACTACCTTGTTAATTTAAATAATAGGATAAAGGTCACCTAACCAATATTTAAATGTAACGTTGGTTTCTAGATTTTTATAATTAATAGTCTATGAGACATAAAAGGGTATTAATAATTAAAATTTCATTATCGTAAATACTAAAATTGAACTTTGTTAAAATTGTAGAAATGGCCGCAAACAACAACGCTACCGCCCCGACCGCCCATAACCTATCACTAAGAACTATCCAGGAAAGGGATCATCTCAACCACAACAATTTCATGGATTGATTTCAAAACTTGAGAATTGTTCTCAAGAAACAGAAGAAATCCTATGTGTTGGACGATCCTATTCCCGATGAACCCAAAATTGATGATGTAGATGCCTACAATGATTGGATTAAGCACACCGAGGATTCAGTGCAAGTTTCTTGCCTCATGTTAGGAACCATGATTCCCGAGCTTCAAAAGGACTTTGAACATCATGGGGCATACAACATGATTACCCAATTAAAGGAAATGTTCCTTCAACAAGCAAGGGTAGAACACTTCGAAACGGTTCGAGCACTTCATGCATGTCGAACGGAAGAAACCCAATCGGTGTCATCTTATGTGCTCAAGATGAAAAGCCACATTGATCGCCTTGAAAGACTGAACTGTCCCGTCTCTAAAGAGTTGGCAACGGATTTGATCCTCAATGGTCTAACCAAGAAATTTGAGACATTTATCATGAATTATAACATGAACGGATGGGACAAGAGCATTGGGGAACTTCATGCAATGCACAAAACAGCCGAAGCGGGGATGGGAAAGAGGGTTTAACGGGTTCTCACGATCAATGAGGGTGACAATAAGAAAAGGCATCACCCCGAACCTAAGGCAAATGTTGCTAAAGGCAAGGGATACATCAAAGGGAAGGGTAAGGGAAAGGCTAAAGCGGAACTACCAAAACCGAAGCTTAAGAAGCCAAAGGTTACGAAGAACGATCCATGCTTTTAGTGTGGTGAGATAGGACATCGGAAAAGGAATTGTCCAACCTATCTCAAAGAGTTGAGAAACAAGAGGGATGCAGGGCAGACCTCAGGTACAACTTTCATGATTCATATTAAACTTAATGTTATTTCTTCAAACACATGGGTATTGGATACCGGATGTGGAACTCATCTGTGCAATTCATTGCAGGGTTTCAAAAGAAATAAGCATTTTAAGAAGGGAGATACTGGTCTCTACATGGGCAACGAAGCAAAATTTGAAGTCGAAGCCCAAGGAGACTATACTTTGAAGCTTCCAAGTGGTTTGGAAGTCATCTTAAAGAACATTTGTATGCTCCTAGTTTGACTAGGAATATTATTTCAGTTTCCCTTCGAAGACAATATGGCTATGTATTAAAGGTTATTGATGATGGTATTTGTGTTTTCATGGATAATATGCTTTAATTTAAGGCTATGCCTTTTAATGGCATTTATGAATTGGTTCATAATGACACATCCTTTAATAACTCATTATACCAATCAAGCACCAAGAAACTTAAAATGGGTTTAAGTAAATCATATCTTTGGCATTGTCATCTTGGTCATATAAACAAGAATTGCATTCAAAAACTTCAAAAGAATGGTCTTTTGGAAGCAAATGAAGACGATTCATTTGATAAGTGTGAATCTTTACTAGGAAAGATGACCAAGGAACCCTTTAGTGACACTAATGAGAGGGCAAAAGATTTATTAGGAATCATACATTCAGATGTATGTGGTCCTTTTAAAGCAATGACAAGGAATGGTGAAAGATACTTCATTACCTTCATTGATGATTATAGTCGTTATGGTTATGTGTACTTGTTGAGACCCAAAGATGAAGCTTTTGAAATGTTCAAAATCTTCAAAAATGAAGTTTAAAATCAACTCAACAAAACAATCAAAGTTCTTCATTCGGATAGAGGAGGTGAATACCTTAGTGATGCCTTTCAAGATCATCTTAGGGGTTGTGGGATTATCTCATAACTTGCTCCACTCGGAACACCACAACGTAATGGTGTGTCTGAAAGGAGAAACCGAACCCTATTGGATATGGTTCGATCTATGATGGCTAAAAGCACACTACCTCTGTCATTTTGGGGTTTCGCATTGCTCTCTGCGGCCCGTATTCTGAACATGGCCCCAACCAAGAAAGTGGATAAGACACCTTTTGAAATATGGCATGGAAGAGTTCCATCATTATTATATTTAAAAGTATGGGGTTGTGAAGCTTATGTTAAGCAGAACACCCTAAGCAAGTTAGAAGGCCGATTCACTAAGTGTATCTTTGTAGGATATCCCAAAGACTCCATGGGATATTACTTCTACAATCCAACAGAGAAAAAGGTATTTATTGCTCGAAAGGCTGAGTTCTTGGAAACTAAGTTCCTTATGGAAGGAACTACCAATAGAACAGTGGAACTTGATGAGGATCGAGAACCATAAGCCAATACACGTTTGGTTGATATTAGCAATCAACAAGAAGTTGTTGAAAATGATCAAGTGGTTGATCAATACACACAAAACGTTCGCAGATCTGGTAGAATTAGCAATCCACCCGAAAGATATGGATTTTTCATGAATGGATGCTATGTAGTTGACCTAGATGAACCAACTACATACCATGATGCAATGTCAAATTCCGATTATGACAAGTGGCTTGAAGCCATGAACATAGAGATGCAATCCATGAATGACAACCAAGTATGGAAATTGGTTGTGCCACCGCTTAACTCCAAACGGTTGGATGTAAGTGGGTTTTCAAGAAGAAAACTGATATGCATGGAAACTTGGATACTTATAAAGCAAGACTTGTAGCAAAAGGTTTCACTCAAACTCAAAGGGTTGATTATGATGAGACCTTCTTGCCCGAGGCAATGCTAAAGTCAATTAGGATATTATTTGCCATAGTCGCATATTATGACTATGAGATTTGACAAATGGATGTCAAAACTGCTTTCCTTAATGGACATCTCGAAGAGAATGTCTATATGGTTCATCCTGATGGTTTTGTCGATCCACAATATCCTAACAAAGTATGCAAGTTAAAGAAATCAATCTATGGATTGAAACAAGCATTGAGAAGTTGGAATCAACGTTTTGATGAAAAGATCAAGAAATTTGGATTCATCAAGAACCCTGATGAAGCATGTCTGTATAAGAAGGCTAGTGGGAGCATCATCACATTCTTAGTATTGTATGTTGATGACATACTACTATTTGGAAATGACATTCCCACCATGGAAGGTATTAAAGCCTGGCTTGGAAGTTGTTTTTCTATCAAAGATCTTGGTGAAGCCGCCTACATTTTGGGAATAAAGATCTATAGGGATAAATCAAGGCGGTTGATAGGTTTAAACCAAAATGCATACATTGACAAAATCTTGAAAAGGTTCAAGATGGAGAACTCTAAGAAAGGTCTGGTACCTATTCAAAGAGGGACAATATTGAGTGCATCTCAATGTCCAAGATCAAAGGATGACCAAGAAAGGATGAAGGAAGTCCCGTATGCATCTGCTATAGGATCCATCATGTATGCAATGATATGCACTAGACCGGACGTGTCATGAGCTTTAAGCATAACGAGTAGATATCAGCAGAATCCAGGAAATAGCCATTGGATGGCTTTTAAGAGTATATTGAAATACCTTAGGAGGACTAAGGATATGTTTCTAATATATGGATCTGGTGAGGAGGAGCTCGTTGTAAAGGGTTACTGTAACGCCTCGAATTTTTGATTAAGGCGAAGTTCTCACGCGAGAGGTTGAGTTCTCGCGCGAGTAATGAAGTTCTCGCGTGGAGGACGGTTCTCGCGCGACTGAAAGTTCTCGCACGAGAAGTCTGGCGAAAAGTTTGAGCTGGGTATAAATAGCTGAGAACACCCAGCCAGACCCTAGTTTCACGCGAGAAGTACTGCTGCTAGAGAGAGAAAACGGCTGCGTTGAGAGAGAAAGTGAAGAAACGAAGTGTTTAAGGTATGTAACTCATGTAGTAACTCGTGTTATGTACTAAGGATGGATAATTGATGTATAAAATGCATTATTATGTAGTTTTTACTTGGTAAAAGCTTCGGGGAAGTTGTGGTTGTGCTGGAACTTCAAGAGGTGAGTTCTAGTCCCCTCTTTTACGTGTTTTATCCATGTTTTGGGGCTAATATGCACTCTTTATGAATGTTTTGTTAAAGAATGGTGTTATAAACTGTTATTGCATGTTTTGGGTGTTAAAGTAGTTAAAGAAGCGATAACTTGTGGATAAAGTTATGTACAGCAGAAGAGTAATCGTACGAGAGGCGAGTTCTCGCGTGAAATGTAGTTTTCGCAGCTAACAGTTATGTTTTGAAAGTACTCGAGTGAATGATGTCAGGATCAGCGATCTAAGTTTGATCAATTAGAGTTGAATCTGCAGCGGAATTAGAACAAGAATTAGACACATATAGCAAGAACACAATAGATATTCAATGGAACAGTACACAGTTATAGAGAAAGAGGGTTTTCTGCACAAAATGCTTTGGTATAGCGGCCGCTAAGTTTTTCAAGGCTAAGCAGGGCTACCCTTTACAATTAGGTCAACATTCCTTATATAAAGGAATGTGACGTCTGCTGATGTCACTTGATAGTGACATCTAACAGAATTATTACAAACAACTGAAAGTAAGCAAACTACTGAGAATGTTCACAACAACTGAGAACATCTCAGAATATGCTAAGTACAAGATGAAACTAAAACTACTGAAACTACAAGTACTGATTACAATAAACATAAAACTACTGAAAGGAAACCATCACAACTACTGAAGAGGTCTTCTTCAGCTGTTGTAACACCATCTGAAACTTGGTCTTCAGTCTTTGTCTTCAGCTTTTGTCTTCAGACTTTGTCTTCAGCTTTTGTCTTCAGACTTTGTCTTCAGTTCTTTAGCTTTAGACTTTGTCTTCAGCTTTTTCACTTCAGACTTTGTCTTCAGCTCTTTCACTTCAGACTTTGTCTTCAGACCTTGTTATCAGTTGATGTCTTCAGCTGTTGCAGACTACTTCAGTTGTTGTAATGTCTGTGGGACTTAAAGGTTTTTCTGATCAGGCTCATTGGTTCTTTTGGTCCAACAAACTCCTCCTGAACCAATGCAGCCAAAACCTTTAAGCTTATTGAGGTCCCACTTATTCTTGGCAGAAATACTCTCTTGATCAGCTTCAGAGATATCGGATAAGCACAAGCCAGGGAACAGGTTTCAGTAGATGTGAATGTCAAAGGATGGAAGGGAACTCTGTCTTGGGGAACTGGACACAGAGCTGTTATCCCAACCATGAAACCTACTTCCCATTGATGAGTCTATAAGACTCTCTGACGTAGGCCTCAAGGAGAACAACTTGTTCCTCCTTAGTGAGTTCTTCTGCTTCTCCTTCGAAGAAGAACTCCGGGCCATAGTACTCTGATAGGTACTTTATTGTCTTTCCATTTTTCAACTCAACAGTTGTTATCTCTCTGTAAGCAAATTCATCTGGGTGAGTCCCTTCTAATAACAACTGGAGTTCATTTTTCTTGATCTCTTCAAGCCTCTTGTATAACAACCCCTTCTTGACCATTTTGTTCTCCATTAGTGATTGAGGGGTCATCTTTGACTTGTAGGCTCTCTTGAAGTCTTCAAGTATCTCCCAGGGTGAGACTACAATGGCCAACATAATAACAGCATCTATGGTCTTTCTCACTTGGCCATTGTATCTACTTGGTATGGATTTCTTATGAATTCTAGAACTAACCCTGGGGTCTGGCCAAATCCTTACTCTCTCCTTTTGATATTGAAAAGTATGCCTGAGAGTATACAGCCTTTGAGCATGTTTCTTCATGGCTTGTATAGATGATGACTGAGGAAACTCTTTGTCAACCATCTTTAAAAGTTGCTCATCGTGCTGTTTCTGCTGCTCTTCTTCTTTAATCTTAATTTTCACTATTTGCCTCTGAAAGTCTGGTGTGATCATTTGTTGACTTCTGGGCTCAGGTAATTTTAGAACACAGAGATTGGCAGACTATCTTCTTCATCATCTTCTTCTTCTTCTTCTTCCATCCTCAACACCCTTCTCCTCCTACTGGGTGCATCATTGGATGTGGTTTGAGGTGGTTTTTGGGGTAAGGGAGTTGGTTTTGAGGGTTGAGTTGGTTTAAGTTTAGGTTTAGGGATTGGTTTGGAGAGTTGTGGGGTTGGTTGTTTTTGAGTGGGAGTCTGGGAAGGCTGATCTAGCATTTTTGTGGTAAGTTTGGCTTTGGAAAGCTTGGCCATATCAGTTCTCTTCCCAGCACCTGCTTCATCTAAGGCTTCGATAATCAACCCCTTATTGAATGCTTCAGAAGCACAGATTCTGGTGGTTATTGCCAGAATACTGTCTCTGGTCCATGATTTAATCTCAATTAATGATCTTCCCAAGTATTTTGCAATAAACCTGATCATTATCTCCAACCTCTCCCTTTCCATCACACTGTAACTGGCCCATCTTTCTTGTATCTCTTGAATCTCCAGCCTTCTGATCTCAGTGTCTAAAGTAGCTGTATCAAAGCCCTGTCTGAAGAGTTGGTCTATTATTCTGTCCATTGATCTGCTGTGAGCTTCATCAGCTTCTTTAACCAGATCTTCCAATGATTTCTCTTCATCAGGCTTTTGAGTTTCAGCACTTTTCTTCCTCTTGTATGTGATCAGCTGTTTTTCCTTTTCTAACTCCTTTTCTTTCTCTTGTTTCTCATCTTCCATTCTCTTTCTCTTTCTTTCTTTCACTGCCTTAGACTCCCCCTTTTTGGGTGCATTGGGTTCAGGGGTTTGAATGGCAGAAAGCTTCTTTTGCACAGCATCATCAACAAGTTTTTGTAGATTTGAGAAGATCCTCTCATCAATAGCTTTATGCACAATCTCATTGATGATGGGAGTGATGAGAGGTAAGGAATGTTTAAAGGTAGCAACCATCTGCTCAGAGGGGTTCTGTCCCTGAGAGGTGGTGCCAAAAACAGTGGCTGGTGGCTCAGTTGAGTGTAGTGGCTGAGTGTTTGGTGAACCTTCAGATGAAGGTGCCATCTGTGGGTTTATTGGGGCAGATGGACTTTGATCCTGAGACATTTTGGCAAGCAGTTCTTTGAGTCTGCTCACCTCAGCCTCAAGTATTGTGTTATGGGCTAAGACATCAAAGAAAAAGCCCAGGTCATCATCAGTCTTTGCTGAATCACCTGACCTCCTGATTGAATCAGGATGTACATGCCCTGAGTGTAGATCAGTTGTAGCATGTGCCCCTTGTTCTTGGTTCTGGGGACTTCCTGCCTCAGGACTGAGTCCTTCATCGGCAGTTGCCTCTGGAGAGGTCTTAGAGATGTTACCAACTGCATCCTGTTCATTTGCTGAATCAGTAGAAGTGGCAGCCTCACCAGATGTTCTAACCTCCTCCTCTACACGGGGAGATTGAACATTATAACCCCTGTGCTGTGGGTTATCAGCGGCATTTTGGTCCTCTTCCTCAGCTGTTGAGGTTCTCCCCATTGTAATTGGTGTCTGGGGAGGAGGAGAGGAATGCAGCTGACTCAGCACTTGTGCAACAATAATGGTTGGGCTTTGAGGGGCGGTTGCATTTGGAGATAGGTTTGAAGCAGATTGCACCCGGGGTGACTGGTGCTCTTCAATGGTAACCTTCTCAATTGAGATAGGTTCCAGCATTGTGGTATCCCCAATTATGGTTGCATCAGGATCCTGTTGAGAGGATGCCTGAGCGGCTAGTGCTGGAGGAGACTTTGACACTACTGGGGGGTTAGAACCAGTAAGTGTTTCCTGTATTGGTGGTACAGGGGCATCCTCAGGGGACTCATCTCCCTGAGTAGCCTTTTTGGGCTTTTTGGTGTTGGGTTTGGTGGGGACTTTGGATCTGGAAGTGGATGCTGTGGGTTCCCGCTGCTTGGGTTTTAGCAGCCGGGCAGCCCCTTTCAATGTAGGGTCAGAGTTGTGCCTGGAGTATACTTCAGGCAATACAGCCGGAGCAGGGACTCCAAGGCCAACAAGGCCGTCTGATTTTAGCTGATTTAAAATTATGGCCATGAGAAACCTGGGATATAATATCCATCTATTTGCCACAGGTTTCAAAGCCAGATCCTTTAGTTCCATAAAAACTATCTCAGAAAAATTTAGATTTTGGCGTTCAAAGATAGAATATAATACCTGTTGCCATCGGGAGGACATTTGATCCCATGAGGAGGTTTTTGATGCAAGGCAGACATTCACCATGTGGAATATAAGACGTTCAGCATCATGGAAGTGCTTCTTCAAAATGGTGGTAGCACTTAAGTCTCCTTCATACCCGTTATTGATGAAAGACATATCAGTTGTGCCTTTCGGGTATTCAGTGACATAGGTGGCATCATGTAGATCTAGGGTTTGTCGAATGATGTCTGGAGTGATGACCACCTGTTTCTGGTTAACCAACGACTGGAGAGTGATTTGGCGATCATTCTCACCAGTTTGCACAGAGACGTTGGTCCAGAATTGGCGTAGGGAATCGGGGTATATGGTAGGATTCAGAAGAAAAGCGGTTCGGTACTGGGAATCTACCATAAGATCGATGGCATTATCAAATTTGTTCCAAAAGGCCGATTTCGAGAGGTAGGCAACACAGTTGTGTCTGGGTTTGAGTTTCATGGTCGCCATTGTTGAGAGAGTGAAGGACATAAAACGGCTAATGAAACGTTTGAAATTAGGTTTAGGTATTTATAGGGTAAGAAAAGGCTGATATAAAACGACTGAAAGTGTTGGTGCTGTCATCAGTTGTTTGAAAACAACTGAAGACCTGGTTTTAACTTTCAGAAGTTGTAACAACTGAAGACTTGGTATTAGTCATCAGTAGTTGTGAAACTACTGAAGACATGGTTTTGGCTTCAGTTGTTTGAAGTGAAACAGCAGTTGTAGAAACAACTGAAGAGAAAAGTTTCTCATCAGCTGTTGTCGTCAATTCTTATCAATTATACTGACATCAGTAGTTGTAACTACATCAGTAGTTGTAACCACATCAGTTCTTTTCAACAGATAGAGTACTTCAGTACTTTTAAGTAATTTAGTCTTCAGTAGTTATGAAAACTACTGAGGATAAAAGAACTTATCAGTACTTATTTGTGACAATAGTATACGAATGCTCATCAGTACTTGTTGACTGAGATCATCAGTAGTTGTCACTTATTCTAGCTGCAGCATACCAAGCCTTAACACTAGGTTTTGGAAAGTTGAACTGTCCAAAGGCTTAGTAAATATGTCTGCAAGCTCATCAGCACTAGGAACAAACTTTGGATCAATCAGACCTTTTTCAAAACAATCCCTAATAAAATGGTGTCTGATCTCAATATGTTTGGTCCTAGAGTGCTGGACTGGATTCTTGACAATACAAAGAGCTGAAGCACTATCCATTAGTAATGGAGTCTTAGTCTCTGTAATGCCATAATCCAATAATTGATTCTGAAGCCAGAGTACCTGAGATGTACAACTTGCAGCAGCAATGTACTCGGCTTCAGCAGTGGATGTAGCAACAGATGTTTGTTTCTTACTCTGCCAAGAAACCAAACAGTTGCCTAGGAATTGACATCCACCAGAAGTTGATTTTCTAGTTAATTTACACCCTGCATAGTCACTATCAGAAAAAGCAACTAATTTGCAAGAGTGCCCAGTGGAATACCAAAGACCTAGAGATTGAGTACCTTGCAGATATCTAAAGATCCTTTGACTGCAATCAAATGAGACTCTTTAGGAGCAGCCTGAAATCTAGCACAAACACAAGTTGCAAACATAATATCTGGTCTAGAAGCTGTTAAGTACATCAAGGACCCAATCATACATCTGTAAAGTGTTTCATCAACAGCTTTACCTTTCTGATCTGCATCCAGTTGTGTGGTGCTGCACATGGGAGTAGAACAGGGCTTACAGTTTTGTAAATCAAACTTTTCAAAAGACTCTTTGTGTATTTTGACTGATGAATGAAAGTTCCATCAGCCTTTTGTTTGATTTGCAAACCTAGAAAGAACTGTAATTCTCCCATGGCACTCATTTCGAATTTTTGTTGCATCAACTTTGTAAATGCATCACACAACTGTGGATCAGAGGATGCAAAAATAATATCATCAACATAAATTTGAACAAGGAGCTTATGCTGACCCACTTTCTTAATGAACAAAGTTTTATCTATGGAGCCTCTAGTGAAATTATTCTGAAGAAGAAAATTTGACAGTGTTTCATACCAGGCTCTAGGAGCTTGTTTCAACCCATAAAGAGCCTTATCAAGTTTATACACCCAATCAGGATGTTTATTATCCTCAAAACCTGGTGGTTGACACACATAAACCTCTTCTTTTATTTTACCATATAAAAATGCACTTTTGACATCCATTTGAAAAACTTTAAGATTGTGGAATGCAGCATAGGCTAAGAACAATCTAATTGCCTCCAGTCTGGCTACAGGGGCAAAGGTTTCATCATAATCAATACCTTCTTCTTGTGAAAACCCCTGGACAACCAGTCTGGCCTTGTTCTTGACAATTTGCCCATTTTCATCTGTTTTATTCCTAAACACCCATTTAGTGCCTATTGCACACTTACCTGGGGGTAGAGGAACCAGTTCCCACACTTGCTGCTTTTTGAACTGAAGAAGCTCAAGCTGCATGGCATCAACCCATCCATTGTCTCTTAATGCAATATGATAGTTCTTTGGCTCTTGCTGACTGATGAAGAGAGCATAGAAGCAGAAGTTGGACAATTGACTTCTAGTTGAGACACCAGCATTGATATCACCAATGATTTGAGACATTGGGTGATTCTTCAGCTCTTGGTACACTATGAGATCTGTGCAAGTGTTTGTAGCACGCTCAGCAGCAACAGATGTTGATCCAGATTCTTGAAACCAAGTATTAGATGGCAAGTCAAATGAAATAGAGGATTCAGAAATCTCATCAGCATTTGTTGTGGATGGTGCTACTGAAGCTACAGGAACATCAAGTTTAGTAGACTCAGGCAGTTGATCACTAAACTTGAATAGGTGAGTACTGGGATCATCATCAACATCAGTACCACCAGATGGATGACTAGCTGCAGAAGGTGATGAATTCACATGATCTGCAACAGCTGGAGGCTGATAAGGAACATATTGCAGTATGTCCAGATCAAACAACTCCACAGGGTTTTGTGGGATTTTGTCCTTAGGAGATTCATTGAACTTCACATGCAAGGTTTCTTCAACCATCTTTGTTCTGCAGTTGAACACTCTGTAAGCCTTGCAAGTGGATGAATACCCAACAAAATACCCTGCATCCACCTTAGAATCAAACTTTTGGAGTTGATCCTTTGTGTTGAGAATGTAACAAGGACACCCAAATGCTCTGAAGAATGAAATTAGAGGAGCCAAATGATGTAGAACTTCATAAGGAGTCTTCATCAACCTCTGATTCACTAAAGCTCTATTTTGCACATAGCATGCTGTGTTGACAGCTTCAGCCCAAAAGGTCAGTGGCAAACCAGAGTCAGCCAACATGGACCTTGCAGCTTCAATTAGGGTCCTGTTCTTTCTCTCCACTACTCCATTTTGTTCTGGAGTCCTTGGGATGCTATACTGCCTCTTGATTCCTTTTGAAAGGTAGAAATCATCAAGTGTATGGTTTCTAAATTCAGTTCCATTATCACTTCTTATACACTTGACTGATAGGGAATACTGCTTCTCAACATACAACACAAAGTTAATAATTGTCTGAGCAGCCTCATCCTTTGAATGCAAGAAGAAGGTCCATACAAATCTGGAGTAATCATCCACAATTACCAGACAGTATTTCTTCTTTGCCATGCTCATTACTCTCACAGGACCAAAGAGATCCATGTGCAGTAATTGCAAGCAGGCAGTGGACTTTGGTTCTTCTATAGGAGGGAATGAAACTTTGTGTTGTTTTCCTTTTAAACAAGCAGTGCAGGTTTCATCACAGTGGAACTCCTTTATTGGTAGACCTCTCACTAAACTATTGTGGATCAGCTGATTCATGTTTTTGAGATTAACATGACCCAGCCTTCTATGCCACAGTTTAGATTCCTGAGGAGAGGCCTTGGAGAACAGGCAAGGATGACCTTTTAATCAATCTTCTTTGACAAATCCAAGGCATATACTCTTCCTATCCTGTTGGCCTTCAGGAGAGTATGTTCATCCAATACCTTGTCAATCAGCCTCAGAACTTTGGAAGACAGAATCCGGCAGTTCTGGCTTGTGAAAAGTGCAACATGCCCTTTATCACACATCTGACTGACACTCAGTAGATTATACTTGAGATTCTCCACATGGTTAACATCATCAAATCTGATTTCTCCATTTGACACAAATCCTTTCCCGATGATGTAACCCTTAGCATCATTTCCAAATGAGACAAATCCCTTCTTTCCTTGAGAGTAGTCATTAAGAAGAGAACTGCTCCCAGTCATATGCATAGATCCTCCACTGTCTACATACCAGATGCTTCTTTGGCATGCTGAAGAACCCTGCATTTATCATAAGAAACTAGTTAGCTTTAGAGACCCAAACCTTTTTGGTTTTGGGTCTGTTTTCATCAACAGATTTAACCATAACTTGTTTCTCATGATTAACAGCTGATGAAGGTGGAGATGGTGCTGAAATGGATTTCTTAGATTTGGGCTTGGATTTCCTTTTCAGTGGTTTGATCACAGGTGCATCTAGTTGGTTAACTCTCCCCAACAAATGCTGAACCATCATAACAAGTTGTGTCTGATTTGTTGCTAAAGCCTTCAGCTCATTTGACACATCAGTACTTGTTTTTGATGAGTTCCTGTGACCCACCATTTCCTCCTTCTTGAAATTCACAGACTTAGTCTGATGTTTATCATGAGGAACACTATCAGCTGTTTTCTGATAAACCCCATCCTTCTTTTTGGATTTTGGTGAGGCCTTGGGTTTATCAGTTTGAGATGACTGTGGTACAAACTTGGTCTCAAACTCATTTTTCATTTTATTAATCTCTTCTTTAATGAGCTTATCTCTGTTGAGTTTGGAACCCTTTTTGTACCAGCATTCATCAGATAGATGATTGAATTTACCACATATTTCACATGGCTTATTCTTCATCTTGGATTGATCAACTGCTGAAGTGGAAACTACTGAAGGTGTGATCTTCAGTACTTTCCTCCTTTCAGTACTTGTGTTAAGTACTGAAGGATCGGTAACAACTGAAGACTTGTTCTTCAGCTGTTCTCTATCCGTCCTGAAAGACCGTATGATAGATTCCTCAGCAGTTGTTAATCCTTTTATTTCAGCAGATTTGAAATGCTTTTCAGATGTTGTGACTTGCCCTTCAGTACTTGGAGTACTTTGAGGGACAACATCTGAATTGCTCAGCTTCATGTGTTTATCAGCATTTAAACCATCAGGCAATTGATTTGCTGAGATCTTAACACTGACTTCATCCTCTAATTTTGTATTATCATTTGAGGATGAATCACATGATGATGTGGTTTGGAAATTACTTTCACCTTCAGATTTTACTATTGATTTTGAAGTAAAATCAGTAGGTGGTGCAGTATGATTGTAACCTATTCCAAACTTCACATTTGAAGCTGTTTGCTTGCTGAGAAGCATTTCAAATCCCTTGCAGGATGTTACCCAGCGGTCACACTCAACTTGGGTAGCTGCAAGTGTCTCTTTGAGACTTCTGTGGTTCTCAAGTATGACCTCTACCTTAGCCTTTTCATCATTAAGTTGGCATTTAAGCTTGTAAATCTCATCATCTTTGTCATTAAGAGCAGACTCATACTCATCTTTTCTTTTGGAAATAGTTTTCTCAAGCTCAAGATTTTGATTGATTAAAGCTACATTTGCCTCTCTAATAGAGACAAAGGCAGCTATGCATGATTCAGAACATAACTTGGCTTTAGCCTCAGAAGATACCTGGGTTACCTGTGAAGATGATGCATTGGAGCAGGAACCCTCAGTAGACTCCAGGGCCATGAGAGCAAGATTCCCAAAAGGATGTTCACCACCATGTTGACCAGCACCAGCAAATAATTGCTCATTGAAACCAGAAAGATCATCTGGTAAGCTGCTCCAGTCAACAACTCCTGGTGTGAAGAAGCTGTGATGAGGTTGAGATTGTGATGGAGATGGTTGAGGCTCAGGTAGGGCTTGAGGTTGTTGTGCTATAGGAACTTGAACTGGATTTGGCTGTGGCATGTAATAGCAGGGATATGGATATGGCATTGGACCCTGAGGGACAAAATATGCAGGAGATTGAGGTTGTGAGTGATGACCAGAACTAGCAGGATGTTGCCCTTTGTTTTGTGAACTATTGCTTGGAAAGGTCACAAAGGGTGCAGAGGAGTTAGATCCAGTTGATCTACACTCTCTTGCAAAGTGCCCAAGCCTGTGGCATTTGTGACACCTCAACTTACTCTTGTCAAAACCAACTTTGGTTTTGCCAGAGAGTCCTGGAAATTTCCTACCAGTTCTCTTGTAGAACTTTTGAGATCTGATATTGATCAAGGCCATTTGGCTCAAAATATCCATCTCTTCTAAATCATCATCAGCAATACCCATCAAATCATCCATGATAAAGCATAAATTATCACTATTACACCCAGAATGACTGTCAACACCAACAAATGCATGATCAGAACTGTTTGAAGAGAAATCTATATGCTCATCATAATGGCTTTCTGATCCAGCATATTCTGACTCATGACCGACCAAGGCAGTGTTCCCTGGTACAAAGTCATCAGTGAGCTTTCCTGATGATGCCAGTTTCCTTTTTGCTCTATCTCTCTTTCAAATGTAAGCAGTTTCCCATGGAGTTGGGTGAGAGATAGGCTATCCAGATTTGCACTGGAGCGTAGGACAATGGTGTATGTGTCCCATCTCTCAGGCAGTGATCTGAGGAATCTGTTGTTCATCTGGCTGTTAGTATACTCATGCTTGACCATTTTCAGCTCAGAGATCAAGCAGGAGAAACGCTCAAACTGTTGAGTCAGTGTCTCACCCTTCCTATGAGAGAATGTCTCATATTGTTGGGCGAGGATTTCTCTGTTGTTTGCTAAGACCTCATCAGTTCCTCCGAATTGTTCCTTCAAAGCATTCCAGAGGTCATGAGCAGTTTCATGATGCATAAGCCCAGAATAGATTTCATTAGGCAGTGCCATGGCCAGAATTCCATGGGCTTTAGCATCAATCTCAAACAGTTTACGATCTTCATCTGAGTATTGCTCCTTCTTCTTGGAACCATTTGGTTGGTCTCCGGATTGTTCACCATAGGCTTGTGTGGACCGTGAACCACAGATGTCCAACAACCTGAACTGTTAACAGACAGGTGATGGAGCATTCTTCGTTGCCATATGTTATACTCACTCCTAACCAGCATCGGAGGCTTGGTTGAGGAGCCAGTATTGTGAGGGTCATTAGAAGGAGTAGTCATTCTCAGATTCAAACCAATTCAATCAAGTTTCAACAAATTTAGCACAAAAACACAACAAACTCAATATGAACCAAGAAGAAACTCAAATTGACTAACCAGAAGCAGCAGAAGATCAATCTCTATAACCAATTCTTGCAAATATGCTAATTCGATCAAACTTTAGATATCGAAATAGCAGTTTCAATGATCAATTGTTAAACCGATCAATGATTAACCTGCTCTGATACCATTTGTCAGGATCAGCGATCTAAGTTTGATCAATTAGAGTTGAATTTGAAGCGGAATTAGAACAAGAATTAGACACATATAGCAAGAACACAATAGATATTCAATGGAACAGTACACGGTTATAGAGAAAGAGGGTTTTTGCACAAAATGCTTTGGTATAGCGGCCGCTAAGTTTTTCAAGGCTACGCAGGGCTACCCTTTACAATTAGGTCAACATTCCTTATATAAAGGAATGTGACGTCTGCTGATGTCACTTGATAGTGACATCTAACAGAATTATTACAAACAACTGAAAGTAAGCAAACTACTGAGAATGTTCACAACAACTGAGAACATCTCAGATATGCTAAGTACAAGATGAAACTAAAACTACTGAAACTACAAGTACTGATTACAATAAACATAAAACTACTGAAAGGAAACCATCACAACTACTGAAGAGGTCTTCTTCAGCTGTTGTGACACCATCTGAAACTTGGTCTTCAGTCTTTGTCTTCAGCTTTTGTCTTCAGACTTTGTCTTCAGCTTTTGTCTTCAGACTTTGTCTTCAGTTCTTTAGCTTCAGACTTTGTCTTCAGCTTTTTCACTTCAGACTTTGTCTTCAGCTCTTTCACTTCAGACTTTGTCTTCAGACCTTGTTATCAGTTGATGTCTTCAGCTGTTGCAGACTACTTCAGTTGTTGTAATGTCTGTGGGACTTAAAGGTTTTTCTGATCATGACGTTCTCGAATGATGATGTTCTTTTGTCGCTTGAAGTGGGAAGTTCTTGCGCGAATATGGGTTTTCGCACGAAAACTTTGGACTGTTACGTGTTATGTTACCCCGTAAGCGTGCGTTAATAATGAATTAATGATGAACTTAATGCTAAAGAATTATGTATGTATGTAGATATATTATATATATCATGATAGTTAAAGGCTAAAGAATGATGATAATTCACATGTGAAACGCTAAAGAACAGTTACCCTGTTACCCGATAAAGCACAGCTGTGAAAACGTTAAAGCGCTGAAGAAGTCTTGCAAGCATTGTAAAGGAGATATGCTTGGTTCATTCTCGCATAGGAGCTACACATCGGTGTGCTTACCTAGGGGTATACTTTGGGTATGCCTGTGTCGCTAAAGGAGATATGCTTGGTGCATTCTCGCATAGGAGCTACACATCGGTGTGCTCACATAGGGGTATACTTTGGGTATGCCTGTGCCGCTAAAGGAGATATTCTTGGTGCATTCTCGCATACGAGCTACACATTGGTGTGATCACATAAGGGTATACTTTGGGTATACCCGTGCCGCTAAAAGAGATATGCTTGGTGCATTCTCGCATAGGAGCTACACATCGGTGTGCTCACATATGGGTATACCTTGGGTATGCCCGTGCCGCTAAAGGAGATATGCTTGGTGTATTCTCGCATAGGAGCTACACATCGGTGTGCTCACATAGGGGTATACTTTGGCTATGCCCATGCCGCTAAAGGAGATATGCTTCGTGCATTCTCACCCGATAGGAGTTACACTTCGGTGTGCTCAACTGATAGGAGATATGCTTCCTGCATTCTCACCTGATAGGAGTTATACTTCGGTGTGCTCAACTGATAGGAGATATGCTTTGTGCATTCTCACTTGATAGGAACTAAGCTTCCTGCTAAGTTCAAATGATGACGTAAAGTGAATGGTAAAGTAATGTATGGGTAACGTAATGTAAAGAGTATGGTAAAGTAATGTATGGGTAACGTGACGGTAAAGTGTAAAGTGAATGGTAAAGTAAAAGTTAAAGTTTGGTTATCGAACGAGTTCGATGACGATGTTGATGATGAACGAGGTTAAAGTTCTTACGATGTTAATGTATGTTATAGTTTTGTTAAAGTAAACCTAGAGCTCACTCAGTGTCGCTGACTTTTGTATGCATATTAGATTGACAGGTATGCTATACATTTTGGGTTAGCTTGGCATGGATGGGAGAGCTACCTGGCACATGATCGAGACTGGCATCCTGGCATAGAACTTTTGTTAGTTAGCCAAGTGATCTTTTGATGTAAATGTTAAACAATAGAAATTTTTGTACTTTTCGCTGCATATATTAATGAAATTTGATGTTTGAGAACTTGTGTTTCTGATGTCCAAATCCAACTGTGAGGTTTTCCGGATCGGGGCCTTACAGTTACACGGATAGAGTTTCCAAACTGATCGAGATGATTCTCGATCACAATCAGGGTATGTTTCATTATGAATGGAGGGGTAGTGTCTTGGAAGAGCTTAAAGCAGGATGTGGTAGCATTGTCCACTACAGAATCGGAATACATCGCCGCTTCATTGGCAGCACAAGAAGCTGCATGGTTAAAGAAATTCATTGTTGATCTAGGGGTGGTCTCTACCATTCAAGATCCCCTAGAGATCTTTTGTGACAACGAGAGTGCGATTGCTCAAATCAAGGAACCCCGTGCACATCAAAAGACAAGGCACATAGAGCGGAGATTCAACTACATAAGGGATGAAGTTGAAAAAGGAATGATATGTATTCACAAAGTTCACACCGATCAAAACATTACGGATCCACTCACAAAGCTCCTTGAAAGGCCAAAGCATGAGAGTCATACTTGTGCCTTAGGACTTTGATATTTTAGTGATTGGATTTGATCTATTTAGTATTTGAATAACATAACAATTGTTATTTTGACTCTTTTATATAATTATGATATTTTAAGTTATGTTCCATTTTAGCATGTTTAAATCCATGAATATATTAACTAATCTAAATGTCCCTAGTCGATCATATTTGTGGGAATAAATATGAAGGCAAGACTATTATGAACATGGATTGGTGGATATTCATAAGGTATGAATATAGACCAAAAGGTTGCTACCAAAGTTCATAGATATTTGTGGGATACAAATATTGGACTGACCCGCTCTTAAATGTTACTGCATTTAAGATGGGATTTGTTCCTCTTATTCGTTGAGAGTAAGATGTCTAAGGCCTGATAAAGTTAAATCAACAGGGAATGATCACTCTGTGTCTTTGGATTTGACATGACATCTGTAACAAAAAGGATAAATGATAGATTCACCTAAATCATTTCAAGTAAGGGACTTGAAGAAGATGATGTTATTGAATGGCACTTCGTCATGCGTATTAGGGGTAGTAAATCGTTGTTAGTCGGTATTTGTTGCTTGCATCAATCTTCTATGTATCTTGTGCAAGTGGGAGATTGTTGGACACGGTCTGCCCAAGACACATACAGGATTGATGTGACTAGTACGTTATGATTCAAGTCGGGTCATACCCAATAACAAGCTAGACAAACACCTATAATATTTATTTTATGATATGATCATATAAATAAATATTAACATTTAGTGTATTTAGAAATTGGGTTTTTAAATATTTGCACTTGTGTTGTAAATAAATTATATGGATAATTTATATTTAGAGAGAGTATTCTACATTGTTATTCAAATGGTTGAATAACAATGTATATTGGTTTATGTCCGCATTTCTAATTACTCATCCACATTTACTAATGCGGATGTGCATTTGAGGAAATACTGATGGAAATTACTCATCCGTATTTACTAATGCGGATGTGCATTTGAGGAAATGCCGATGGAAATTACTCATCCGCATTTACTAATGCGGATTTGCATTTGAGAAAATACGGATGGAAATTCTTCATCCACATTTACAAATACGGAAGGAGACCATTCATCCGCATTTACTAATGCGGGTGAATGTTTGAAGAAATACGGATAGGATAAGGGGCTAGGCCCCGCCCCTGCTTTCTCTCTCCTCATTTGAAATTTTAGTTTCCCTGCAAATGACAATGATTACCAATAACCACTCTCTCTTCCTTTTTAACGAAGTGAGTTCTTTTGGGTTTTCAGTTTCAGTTTTGGTTTTAAAATAACCGAGAACAAAAGAACAAGAGGGTTCTTCAAAAAATGTGAAAATCCTAACAACAGGGATGCTTGTTGGGAGCTTGAAAGGTATACAAGCTTGAGGTCTTCTTCTTTGGAGGCTGCCATTCAAGTTTCAACAATCATCATCCTCGTATTCCGTACAAAAGGTAGTCTACTGGAACACCCTATGTTGTTTTGTAAGCATGTACTTTCATATATCGATCCATAATGGGTTTTGCAACATATAAAATGGTTTATATATATATGCTTACTTGAACAAGTTTTGAATCTAATCTCCGTTGTGTTTTCATTTTATTTGGATAAAATGACTTTGATAAACTTGTTAAAACCCAACACTTTTACCTTGTACTTTCAGTGCATGCATGCAGGAAGATCCTTGGTTGTTTTGGATTCTTTGGTTGTATCAGTCTTATAATCTTCTAATATAACCTTACAACTGGGTTATAATTATTCTAAGTTGGACTATATGTATAATTAAGCTTTGATAAATACATGGAGTATTACGTGTTTTTTACTGTAAAAGGTTCAATAAGCTTAATCATAAAACCAAACCAAATCAAAACCCTTAGTAATTGTTTGGTTCAGTATCGTTTTAACTTTAAATGGTTTGGTTTTGATTTATATTGATAAAAACTGCATTTAACTAAAGAAAATATGAATGATTTGTTTATTTAAAAACTCTCGAGTAGTTGTTTAGAGACTTTTTTAGTATATTTTATTTAAATTAAAGTTACAAGTTATCATACTATATTTATATTTAAAAACAAATCATTTCATTGAATACAAAAAATTAGAAATTCAGATCATAAACCAAAATCTTACTTTCTCCCATTGGTTTCGAATATAAACCCTAAATCAAATAATTTGAAACGATTAAAAAATGTTGTACCAAAAATATTAAAAACCAAATTGTCTAATTTCTATTGGTTTTATTAAAATAAAGTGAACAAATAAAAATAAATTTGCAAAAAAATAAAAATCTTTAAATAAGATTACATTTTATAAAAAATTAAAACTAAATTATTACTAATTATTATAATGATTTTCTTTAAAGAAAGTGACTAAAAATAAATAAAAGTAATGAAAATAAAATAAGAAAAACATAAAGAAAGAAAATAAAAGATTAATAATAACACATTCTATTCTTTCAAGGGTTAAGGGTAAAGTTATCATTTAAAAAAAATAAGTTTATAAAAATAAAAGTGATTAAGAAAAGAGAAAAAAATAAAAAAAGTAGAGTAAATAAAATAAAACAAAATAGAAAAAATAAAAGATTAGTGACAATTGCAGATTTCGTCCTTTAAAGGGTAAGTGGTAAAGGACATAAAGCGTGATAAGTTTTTTAATAAAGAACGCTCAGTGTAATTATGAAAGTTTAAAGACACGATCCATAATTTTAAACATACTTAAATGACAAAATTTGTAATTTACTCTAAAGTTAATGGTAACGATGTTTTTTAGTCGGTATCGTTTTTATTATTCATGATACCAGCATGTCACCATCAATCGATATAATATGCGATACGCAAATATAACTTAGTTTGAATACGACTCCGTTTTAAACATACTTATACCGTGTCGTCAAGAAAAAGTTTTAACACAGACACAAATTAAAGTTACAAAAAGAAGTTAATGAATTGAACTCAAGTTATAATTAAATATCTTTTAAATGGTTTTTGTTAAAAATAAAGTTTTAACTTGACTCCTCGTACTATTTCCCTACACTAATAAAAGGGTAACTGGAGTTACACGTGGTAACATCACATTTCTTCTCACAAAATTTTTCTCGCTTCTCTCTTTTATTAAATAATCACATTAATTCCTAATAATATTAATTAAATTTTTTAGATTGATTAGTTTTTAAATACATTAAGAAATATATTTTATATTAATGTTATTTTTAAAGATATAAATATTTTATAAAATAAGAAAAATTATAAAATATTTTAAAATTAGTGTTTTAAAAACCAAATAATAATTAAAATTGGGTTTATAATAAGAAAACTTTTAAAATGACATTTTTTTAAAATGTTTGTTATAAAACAAAATTTTCATTCTATTTATAATAAGGAAGATTTCAGTTATATTATCTTATATATCGATTTGTAATTAATAATTTTTCATTCTTTTAAAATTTTTTCTTAAACCTATGTAATACATGGTGTTAGGTCTAGAACTCATGTATAGGTTTAGATGATCAATCAACTCTTGTAATCACACTTTGTAATTATTATTTGAATGATATGATATGAATGATTTTGATTACATTTGTGTTTATGAATTGAACAATATAATGTTACATCTCATTATATATGTTATAAATATATGATATAATGTATTTCATAATGTATGTATGAATATGTGCAGTGAACATCAAACTGTGTCAATTTAGAAAATTGACAAGTGTTAGAACAACTGCGGATGAATAAAGTGTTCTTCCGTAGATGTTCTCAGGAATACAACTGAAGTGAACATTCGTAGATCTCCCTGCGGAAGAACAATTCCAGCTAAACAAGTCAAAAGAACAAAGTGAAGCTACTGAAGGAGAAATTGTCATGGAAGAACAAGTTCAAGAACTCCTACGGAAGCACAATCACAGAAGAACAAACAATGAAGATCAAGTGTTGCTACGGAAGACTAAGTTCATGCGAAAAAGAAATTCCTATGGAAGACTGTTTAACACTTGTATGATTTCACATCATCAAGTAGTCAACTAACAGAAAGTCAACAAGTCAAAGTGACAGAACAACAACATTAATGGCGATGGAAGACATATATTTCAAGCGAATATTCCACGTCACATCAACAACATTATATGTATTTATTTCATTATAAATCTCGAACTCCTATGCCGATAAATATGGCGAGGATTCAGATAACTATAGTTAGCTGAATTATAGCAACAAGTTAGCGAAAGATTAGCAATGGATTAGAAACAGAATAGAATAAGATCTCTATATAACATGAGATCAAGATCAGATATAGAGAGACGATCAACATACGATCAAGCAACATAAGCAACATTTACATCAAAACATCAATAGCAACAAGAAAGCATTACGATCATCATTCGTTAACACTCGTGGTTTGATTATTCTTATATTCTGGTTGTTCTATTGTTTGATTGATTTCTAGTTTGATAATCTCTTAAACAGCAAGTGTTGATAATTCTGCGATCAATACTTGTTCAAATCAAACCTGACAATTCCTGAACGATCCTTGGATTTACACATGGGTTTACTAAAACAAGTATATAATATATGCTTAAATATATCAATTTTTTTTGTAATTTAAATTTTATTCAATAACAAATATTGTTAACCTTTTTTAAAAACCTAATTTGTGGCTATGTTTAATTTTTTATATTAACGGTTGCATGCTGCTATTGTGAATAATGAAATCGATATCGCTCGAAGAACATCGATACCGTTATATAACTGTTTTATATCTATGTCTTGATCTCCAGAACCGAGCTGCTGTAACTTCATATAGTTTTTTTATGTACTTAATCACTTTAATGTCACCGTCCAAACGTATTGAACTTTACAAACACATCTCGCTAAGCAGGCTTAATTTCTAGTTACTATTTAAAAAATAATTGTATGCATAGAACTCCCATAATGGAATTTTGACTCGTGGATTACTTTATACATATTTTCTTTTTGCCATTAAAACCAAAACGAGTACTAGCTTGCTGGTTTACGCTTGCGTATATAAGGGGAAGTTTGAGGTTCAAACTAGATATCTCTATAAATTCTCTATTACACGCTCACTGTATGTGCAAAACTCTCATCGCGCCGCACCAGGGCCGTTCTTGAGTTTTGATGTGCCTTGCGCGAGTAGTAGAAATGAGCTCTCAAAAAATAAATTTATAAAAGTAAAAGGAATTAATTAGTACGACGACAACCGTTATAAAAAAAATAAAACACAAATTTCTTCAAAAAATGATCTAGTTTACAAGTTAAATAATCATGAGATTCTCCGAGCATCGTGGAAGCAAAGTAAAAATAAATCTATAAAAAAATAAACTTATATAAATAAAAAAATTAGCCTCAACATGCCTGTTATCAATATTAGTCTAAAAAACAAGTTGTAAGTGTAGTATATCTAAAATCATAATTATAAATCAAATTATAAATCAAAATCAAAATCATAGGTAAACATAAAACATAAACTGATCCATAAATCAAAAATAAAATTCATAAACTGTCATAAAGCAAAAACATAAATCAATCAATAACAATTTTGATTTGTAAATTCGTATTCTCCGACTCTCGTAATGTGTTCAATCTTCCTACCGATTGCAGCAATTCGACTTGAATTTTGACCACAAATTTATTTATTTATATTTAGTTAGGTTGAAAATATTATTTGAATTAAATGGATTTTAGAGTGAAGCTTAATCGGTTAGAATTTTGGTTGGCAATATATTCTCTTAATACTTTTTTCTTTTAAAAACATAAAAACTATTATTTTATTTTATACTATATATTTATAAAGAAGCGAAAAGAACCGTATATCTTTGTTATTATCTGGAATCTTTTATCGGGCAGGAAAGGTGCGTGAATAATAAATTCATATGATTAAATTAAATACCAAAAAAGCCCCAAGGGCTAATACCGTATATTCACTGTTACAAAACCCCGTACCTCTTACGTGTCCACTTTGTAGCAACACCCAATCACCATCCGCCACTTCGCACAACATGACACGCCAATCCGACGTGTCCAAACCCAATTCGCCCACATCACCACCCACTTCCACCGTGGCGCATTTCCCCTTCAACACTCGACACTGAAACCCAAGCTAATTACGAAAAGCCCAGCTACCATATAAACCCTAGGTTCTGCTTCCTTTAGTAGCCGCTGGATCTCACTCACTCACTCTCTCCTCTGACCTCTCGAGTCATGGCGACACACAGATTACTACGCCCTAGCGGCATCGCCTTCGTCGCTCTTCTGCTGCTGATTTCACATGCTTCTGCTAAAGTGTTCTTCGAGGAGCGTTTTGATGGTAATTTTAAGTGTTTATGTGCGGTTTGTTTGATTTGTTATGAGTTCAGTTTGATCTGCTGAGTTAGATGTATGTTGATCCGTGTGATTCAGATAGTTTGGTGATGTGGTTACGATTTGGTAGGTTGTAGCGGAATTGATGATGTTAATTGATACGTCAGTCGAGATTGATGGGAAGTTAGTGATTATGGACTTGTTGTTAGGCTGGAGTGACTTGATTTTAACATGATCTGTGACTATTGAGATGAAATGAAGTGATTGTGTTGTCATTTTTCTTTTTGGTGTTTTTACCCTATGCTTCAATTTAAGTGCATCTGCGCCATGTGAAGATTGTTGTTATGAACAATTATTGAATCTGTTTTGGGATTAGAATTGTTGTTATTAGTGTGGGTTTATTTTGGGTGCGATGGAGTCAAATTTGGTTTGTTTCCTTTTATTAGGTTAGATTAGTGAATCTGTTTGTTTCTTGTTAGACAGACACATAGCTGGTGCTTGTTGATGAGTTTGGCTATTTGTGATGGTGTGATGATAGTGATTGAACCTTAAAAAGTTTGTACCCTTTGACAAATTTACAGCTTTAAGAGGAGAGAGGTACAACATAGAATAAGATTGATCAGCTACAGCATCTGGCATGTGCCAAGTTTAGGGTCTCCATTTTTTCATATTTTCAAGAAGATACACTACTGATGAAATTCAGAGCTTATTAGCTTTCATCTTGTTGCTTGAGCTAACATTATATCTACTTTTATGTCTAATATTGACCAAGGTTTAAAAGTACGGAATCGAGCCTCGAGGCGTTTTCCCTTCGCCTCATGAGGCGTAAGCCTCGAGGCGAACCGAGGCGGAATTAAAAAATAAATATAAAAATTATATATCTTATAAAAAATAAAATACAGACTAATTTCATCATAGGATTCATCAAAAACATCAAAAAACACACATTAAAAAGACATGAAATGTTTGAAACTGACATAAAAAGTCAAAATCATCAAAAACAAAGTGAAAACCCCCTGAGGCGCACCCGAGGCGCACCCGAGGCGCCCCTGAGGCGCACATGTGGGGCACCCGAGGCGCCCCTGAGGCGCACGCCTCAGTCATATGAGGCGCACCTACAAAACAATCCCCTGAGGCGGTGCCTCAGGCGCGTTTTCTGGGCGCCTCGCCTCGAGGCGCACGTCTCGCCCGTATTTTAAAACCATGATATTGTCAGTGTTACATGTGTTTTGGTTGCTTTAAATTTACCTGTTTGGTTTCATGATACTTCATCAGATGGATGGGAAAACCGGTGGGTTAAATCTGACTGGAAGACAGATGAGAACATGGCTGGGGAGTGGAATTATACATCTGGTAAATGGAATGGAGATGCCAATGATAAAGGTAACCCTTTTACCCATATGTTTTGGAGAATGTTTGTTTAAATTTATAAGTTGCTGACAAACATTTTCTTTCCTTGTAACAATAGGTATCCAGACCAGCGAAGACTACAGGTTTTATGCCATTTCTGCTGAGTATCCTGAATTCAGCAACAAGGATAACACACTCGTGTTCCAGTTTTCTGTGAAGCATGAGCAGAAGCTTGATTGTGGCGGCGGCTACATGAAGCTACTAAGTGGTGACGTGGATCAAAAGAAATTCGGTGGTGATACCCCATACAGGTTATTTACATATTCAGCTCCTGCCTTTGATATTAGGGTTACTTCCTTGTTAATGTTGATACAGTTTAATGTTTATATCTTTTCTCATGTTATTAATGCTTATAGTTTAATGTTAATGTTGATACAGTATTATGTTTGGACCTGATATTTGTGGTTATGCTACAAAGAAAGTCCATGCAATTCTTACATACAAGGGTGAAAACAAATTGATCAAGAAAGATGTTCCTTGTGAGACTGACCAGCTTTCACATGTTTATACTTTCATTCTGCGCCCTGATGCTACCTACAGTATCTTAATCGATAATGTAGAGAAGCAGACAGGAAGCTTGTACTCTGACTGGGATCTCCTTCCACCAAAGCAGATAAAGGACCCCGAGGCTAAAAAGGTAAATTCAGACATGTACTCATGGGCAATGTTTCTTCTGACTATATACCGTAACCATTTTCTTTATCAATGTTGTCTCACGTTTATATAATTAATGATAGCCTGAAGATTGGGATGACAAGGAGTTCATTCCTGATCCGGAAGATAAGAAACCTGAGGTAATACAACAACTAGGTCTAATACCCTCTTTTGATCCAAGTGGAATCCAACACTAAATTATTATTCTTTAATTAATATTAGGGTTATGATGACATCCCAAAGGAAATTCCTGATCCAGATGCCAAAAAGGTATTCATTTTCTTTTCAAACATTCTGTTATGCCTGATGAAGCATATTTGGTTTAGTTTATTACCGAGTAAAATGGGCCAAAATTCCAGCCAGAAGATTGGGATGATGAGGAAGATGGTGAATGGACAGTTCCGACTATTCCAAACCCAGAGTACAAGGGTCCATGGAAAGCCAAGGTTTGTTGTAAAGTATATTCATCGTCGATTTTTAATGCTAATTATGAGCAAATACTTAATAAAACTTTTTCTGCTTGACAGAAAATCAAGAACCCGAACTACAAAGGGAAGTGGAAGGCACCCATGATTGACAACCCAGGTATTTGTGTATTCATCTTTTTAAGTCATTGCACCTATCGTCTAATCCTAGTTTTCATTCACAACCAATTTCTCTTTGAATTATAGATTTTGAGGATGACCCTGAAATCTATGTATTCCCAAAGCTGAAGTATGTTGGCATCGAGTTGTGGCAGGTTGATTTGTTTGTTTGAATTACTTTTGTCCACTGTTCCTTCATTATACAGACTAAATTCTTGAATCGATCTTATGCTTGTTTTGCAGGTGAAATCCGGAACTCTTTTTGACAATGTGTTGATATGTGATGATCCGGAATACGCCAAACAAGTGGCAGAAGAAACATGGGGCAAACAAAAAGATGTATGTTTTGCATTATAATATCTATAAACAGGAGAAATAGTGTCCATATTGCCATTTCTTCTCACTATAATTTCCCCTTTTAGGCTGAGAAGGCAGCATTTGAAGAGCTTGAAAAGAAACGGGAAGAAGAGGTATGATGATAGTTGCATCTTCATCTGGTCATGTCCACATTCTCTTAACAAAAAAAATCTTAACAGCCTTCCCATAATGCTGGAATTCATGACATCAAGCAATATAAACAGATCTTATATAAAAGATAAATCGACCAGAAGCTTTTAATTTTCTCACAAAACATGCGTCCGTTCAGATTTACATGTATTGAAAACTGGTTAAGTAAAGTAGCTTAGTGTCACGACTCATCCTACCCCATGCGACATCAAGGTTGACTTGTATCGTCCTATTTGGACTCGTTATGGGATGTCACCAAGTCCCCAAGTACCGATCAATGGTTATTGAGAAGTGTAAGAACTTCTAGCACTCGCATTTCTTTAATCATTGAGGCACGTCCAAATGATATGGTTGTGTGACAAGGAATCCACCTGCTGAGCACATCACCAACTAGACCCGATTCTCAAACTTTTGGCCTGTGACATTAGCTAGGTCGTATGGTCAATAGTCTTTGAAAGTTTTTATATATATTTTTTGACTTTTAATAAAATGTAAAACAATAACACTGACAAAAAGGTGTTTGACCCAACTTTACTGTTTGACATGTTCTCTCAGGAATCAAAGGATGACCCGGTTGATTCTGATGTAAGTATCCCACACTCTTTTTGTATTTCCTAAAGGTGAATTGTATGTGAAGACTGATTGTGAGATAAAAATGTGGTGGTTCAGGAAGATGAAGATGTGGACAATGAGAGTGATGATGCAGGGGCTGAAGATGAGGAGGAAGCTGCAGATGAAACTGACGTCAAGGTAAATTAATTTCTACATTTTAGTATTAATTTTTAAAATTTGAATTTAATTTATTATTACTTTAAATTAATTTAATTTAATTTGTATGTGCAGGATGAGCTATAAGGTGGGTTGGGATATTTTTTGTTTTATAGTTTGTGTTGTTAGGGCTTTGTTTTCTGTTGCCATTGGAAGAGCATTGTTAGAAAGAGAAATGGGAACATGTCACATGTGTGTGTTTTTCTGAATTAAAGGCCCACTTGACATTGACAGTTATCTTCTTCTCTAATTTGCCTTTAACGACTTCAAAATCCTGAAAAAAAAATGTGCTTCTTTTGCTTTTCTTTTATAGTTATCTATCATAACATTTCAGCTTAAATAACCAGAATTATTTTCAAAATCACTTATATGTTTAAAAATTTAAACAAAGGTGAAGAAGCAGAGATTTTGGTGCTTTTGTGGTTTGGCCACATAGCTTTCTTAACTTTGGTATTTTGCACCCCTTCAAATGTGTTTAAAGAGAAAAAAAGGGGAAGACCTCCGTATTATGATATTATCCCATCCGTTTCAATTCTAGAGGGATAAAGTGCTCTCTCTCGTCATCGTCGGCAACGCCATTGCCTGCTACATGCAGATTTTAGAGAGGGAAAATATAGCGAAATCGGTGTGTGATGGTGCCGAAGACAGCGGAGGCGGTGGCCGCTCAGGCTTGGCTGCCGTTTCCCCGCCTCCCGTGTGTCGTATTGCATGTGTTTTCATTTCTCTACCTCTCGTATGTCTATCCGAGCTTGCTTTGTTTGTTTGTAGAGAGAGAGAAAAGTGCGATGACCTTTCGAATTCGGGGTGTTTTTTAGGTTTTTTCGTCGGACAACCGGTGGTGGTGTGTCGTCGTTGCCAGCCAGCCACCGCCAGTTTGTTTACCTGGAGCGGAAAGGGTTTTATTGTGTGTCGATTGGGTTTTGTGGATATGGTTGTGGTGGTCGGCGGTGGCAATGGCGGCGATGATTGAGGTTTTACTATGTGCATATCTTTTTGGTTGCTCATCTTGGCAGTGGCGGTGGGCTCCATTCCCACTCTGCCTCCCCTCTGTGGTCGAGGTGGATTAGGCGGTGGTCTCCTACCATGGTCGGTGGTCACAGTGATCGGCAGCCGTTTAGTGGTGTTCTTGTAAGTTGTAATGTCTGCAGCCCTTACCCGTTATGGTTTTCAAGGTGCATGGCTGTCGGGGCTATCGGCGCCATTTCACACGGTAAATATTGGGTATACTTTTGGTTAATGACGATGAGCGTTAACTCTTATGAGATTTGGTAATCTGATCGGTTTTGCATATTGTATTTTGTTGATTTTGTGTGTTGATGACGATAAATTATTGTTCATCTGAGATCTTTGGCAACCGTTTATGATTTGCAGCCTTACCCAACGACCTGAGTCTTATATGGTACTACATTGTTGTTTTTATGTTTTGAGTGTAGCTGTTTCTGTCTTTTGCGGGTTTTGCCCTGTTGTTTAACAGGATGGACGGTGCCAATATGATGTATTGTTATCAAATGTTTTTATAATTTGTTGTCACCGATATTATATCTATAAGTTTGGCTATGATGACGCGTCTGAGCTTTTGATCGTCCCGTCCACACGCGCAAAGTGCGTGGTGTTCACCACTAGTTGATTTTAGTAATGTAAATGATAATAACAATTGCCAAAAATGTTTTTCGATCAAGAAATCCACGATAGACCACTTTAACTGATATGAGGATGTTTAGTGACTTATTTTTATGAGTTGTTAATAAAAAATATTTATGAGAAGTGCAAATAGTTGTTTCCCCAAACACTTCAATCGTCTTGTGTTTTAACTTAACTAGCTGAAATACAGTACGCGCGTTGCGCGATATTACACTACGTTTTGCATTCATTTCGTATTCCGTTTGATCTTTTTTGTACGTAAGACTTGATAATATCGGTTACATTCAAAAATTTAAGTTCTTGGGCTTTCATGGTTGTTGTGCATTGCTTTGCAGCTAAATGTGTTGCGTTGCTAATGGCCTTGGGTAAACCCTAAAACCACAAAAGATGGTGCAGTTCATAGTACCAACCGTTAATTTTTAAAGATATTTCAAAGCAAAGAGTACGCACCACACACCAACTCTATTTACACAATAACCAAATACACAATAATAAAAGAAAAACATAGAACCAAGTTACTCAACTGACAAAAACCAACAGACCTGCAAGCAAACAAACCAAACAAAGCACAAATCAAAGTAAAACCTAAAAGATAGTTAAACCGGTGTTTCAGATGGATAACCCTCATCATCATCAACACGTAACCTAACGACAATTTTCGTGCTACCAACGGCCTCCTTCGATGCATTTTATGTTGTAGAGAAAGAGGGGGGTTAGGGTGGTGGTTTTGCCGAGAAGGGGTTTCGGTGGTGCTTTTCCCACCGCCTCTACTAAGGCGGAGACGCCGCCAGCTTACCTACTCTTCCTTCCGTACTTGACCTGTTGTTGCTTTGAAACTGAAAGAGCAGTAGTGTTCCACCTGTAAAGAGCGTTTCCTCATCTGAGACGATGATGAGCGTTTCCTCATCTGAGACGAAACATTGTCGTTAGATTACGCATTGATGATGATGACATGAAACACCGGTTTAACTATGTTTTGGGTTTTACTTTGATTTGCGCTTTGTTTGGTTAGTTTGTTTGCAGACCTGTTGGTTTTCTCTGTTGGCGTCAACAGGTTGTGTCGTTTGGTACAGTCGATGATGATGAGCGTTACCTCATCTGACACGGTTAGGCTCCGCCCTTAGGTGTGATATCAAAAGCAGCACCAAAACCCTCTTTTCGCCATAACCACCACCGAATGTAACAACTAAGGGCACCGACGGTAATCCATCACAATTAACACTAGCGAGACCATGCATCGACGATGATGGAGGTAGGCGACACCGACAGTAGAGACAACAGCCGAATGACCGCGCGGCCATTACCCTACACAAACGCCACCTGAGGTGGCATGTAGATACCACCAGCGGCACCATCACCTTTGCCGACAACAACAGCCAGAAACCCACCGACCAACCCCACTGCCATCTGCACCCACACAAACAACTTTTCTCTTTGAGAACATAGCTATTTAAAAAGGGTAAGGGGTAAGATGCAAGCCTCATAAATTATAGTGGCCAAACCACTAAGTCAAAGAAATTAACTGAGATCAAGTTGTAAAGTTCATATATAGGTTAATTAGTTGTCTAGTGTCATTCGCCAAGTGAAAATTTCTAAAGGTGATAGATATGCGATCATCATCATTCTCTATTGATTTGTTTTGGTGTAATCTGCCTATCACAATGTAAGAATGTGATACACTACTTTACATTAGGGTTTATACTTGAGATATTATTTCATACTATGTAATTTTTTTTACTATTGCATCTTAGTCAGAGACTTTGATTGTTCTGAATACGGACTTCTATCTCGCCATTATGACATATTGTTCTAATAGTGTATGTTAAACTCAAAGAAATATATATAAAGAAATCTGACGTAAGTTGTGAAGAATTTAAGTTTGGACTATGAATATCTGCATGAAAAACAACACGAATCTAACACAATTTTTTTGGTTTTGGGTTTAGCCTAAACAAATTTGAGTTGAGCCCACAAACAAGTTTGGTTAGAGGGGTTATTTTCATGTCGACCTCAGAGTGACAAGTTTATGGGTAGACTTGTTTAATCCGTTTAGTTTTATAATGTTTTAAAGATGTGTACTATGGTAATAAATTAAATGATTTAGATACTTTTTATGCTAAAGTTGTATATACACTCAATTTGAAGTGCCACCGACTACATCACCCCCTTAACTTTGTTGAATGTTAAAACTAACCCCTCAACTTCGTAAAATGCTATTTTGACCCTCTCTAGTTTCTAAAGTTTTGGGTCTATCTTCTATAGTCCTATAGTATTATATATAATATTTTCTTAATAACTTTCATTCGTTAATTGTAAAAATTAATTTTGGGGGCTATAAACGAGCCGAGTTAAAGCATAATAATATTTTCTAACTAAGTTTCAATCTCCATAAATTATCTCTTGGAACTTCATACGTATCTTCTAATTGTACCGTAACGCTACAACAGGCGGGTAATGGTTCCAGTATAACTTCATACGCTTTTTTTATTTGTACCGTCTCACTGCAACACATGGGTAAAAACTCATTAAAAGTTCAAATATAAACTTACATTGTTTACACATTATCGTTTTAAACAAAATATATTAAATTTGTAATTTAAAATATTAATATGCAACAACAAATTGAATAACTTTTTTAAATTAAACAAGGTGTGTATGTCACCTAGTGGATATACATGTCATGTTCATGTTTATTTGCCTGATATGTTTTTAAGGTTCGTGTCGTGTTTGGTTCATGTCAGGATAAACCTCTCAATCACAAACATACAAAAAAGGTCCGAATTCTCATTGGTAAGAAGACACGACGTTTGACTTACATGAATTCTGCCTCATGGTCATATCTTATATAAGAAATTATGTGTAAAATGAGAGGCTTAATAGGATAAATATATAAATGAAGATTGCTGAGGTGTTATCATAAATGCTATATATCTAAACACATTGTCTAGGAATCATACCTCCAGAAAGATATAGTATTCATTCGTAGTATGCTTTATATTATGGAACATCCCAAAGCTTCCCTTTTAAGTATATCCCTTCTATGGTAAGTCTTATAAATTTATAAGAGAGAATGAGTTGCAATTACTTATCTAATATCACAAACATCATCTATTTAACTTTTGTATGAAAACATTAACCTTTTTTGTATTTATCATATAAGTATAGTTGAACTCCAAATCACCTAAAGATCAACTTTATTAGGTTTTTACTATGTGCATAACCCATTGTTTATTATGCGAATAACTTAAAGCCTTTAATATTTATGTCATGTCATTAACATTAATGCACACTAAAATATTCATGAATTTGTAACTTGCTATCCTCTTACCTAACAGGCAAAGATTTGCCACCGTGGAAAGGATGATTCGTTCGGATCAACATGAGAGTCCAACTACATTGCATTTCCAGAATCCATGTTGTATATTTGAAAGAGGTTGACCTCCTTGCTTCTCTCATGGTACAATCCTCTTCCCGCCTAGCCCCCTTTCTCCTCGGTCCACAGAGACAAAATGTAGGACTGCCGCCAACAGTTCATTAACATTAATGCATACTAAAATATTCATGCTTCAACGACTAGCATGTCTTAATGGGGGCTTTCCAACTGGCGTGGATATTCCCAAGTAACTCATATGATATGTAGGCTCGACCTGAATTAATGACTGTGTAACACAAAAACAAAGTGATACACAACTGCCAAGTAAATAACATGTCTTATTTTATAACACATCATAAAATATATTGAAACATTTAAAGAAATATGAATTTCCTCTAAAAAGATTAAATTAAAAACAAGCTATTGAAACTCACCAACATCTAGTTGATATTTTTAAGTATTTTGTTTCTAAGTATTTGATCTTGATGAATTTTGACATTTGTTAGCATGGGCTTATGAGTAGAATTAGAGATGAAAACTTAGTTGAAAAGAAATATATATTGAACCTTTGTTTTGTAATATTTTTGGTTGATTTACTTATGACATGATGACCCAATAAGTTGATTGTAATAACTTTGATTTAGTATCTTTTTGATACTTTATTGTTTTGACATCATATGAGATTTGGTAATCTGATAGGTTTTGCATATTGTATTTTGTTGATTCTGTGTGTCGATGACGACAAATTATTGTTCATCTGAGACCTTTGGTTGTTGGCAATCGTTTATGGTTTGCAGTCTCACCCAAAACATAGTTAAACCGGTGTTGTAGATGGGTAACCCTCATCATCATCAACACGTAACCTAATGACAATGTTTTGTCTTAGATCAGGAAACACTCATCATCATCGACTGTACCGAACAACCTGTACATCACACTTTACAGGTGGAACACTACTGCTCTTTCAGTTTCAAAGCAACAACAGGTCAAGTACGGAAGGAGGAGGAGGTAAGTTGGCGGCGGCTCCGCCTTAGTAAAGGCGGTGGGAAAAGCACCACTGAAACTGCTTCTCGGCAAAAGCACCACCGTAACCCCCCTCTTTCTCTACAACATAAAATGCATTGAAGGAGGCTATTGGTAGCACGGTTAGGCTCTGCCCTAAGGGCGGTGGCAGGTGTGATGTCAAAACCAGCACCAAAACCCTCTTCTCGCCAAAACCACCACCGAATGTAACAGCTAAGGGCTGCCTCGCCGGAAAGGGGTAGCCAAAAAGCGAATGCCTTCACCCGACGACAACCCCTAAAATCCATCACAATCAACACCGGCGAGACCATGCATCGATGGCGATGGAGGTAGGCGGCGGCAATAGAGACAACAGTCGGATGACCGGCGGCCATCACCCGACACAAACGCCACCTGAGGTGGTATGCAGATACCACCAGCTTCACCATCACCTTTGCCGACAACAACAGCCGGAAGCCCACCGACCAACCCCACCGCCATCTGCACCCACATAAATAACTTTTCTCTTTGAGAACATAGCTATTTAAAAAAGGGTAAGGGGTAAGATGCAAACCTCATAAAGTATAGTGGCTAAGCCACGAAGTCAAAGAAATTAACTACTGATCAAGTTGTAAATTTCATGTATAGGTTAATTAGTTGTATAGTGTCATTCTCCAAGTGAAAATTTCTAAAGGTGATAGATATGCGATCATCATCATTCTCTATTGATTTGTTTTGGTGTAATATGCCTATCACAATGTAAGAATGTGATACACTACTTTATATTAGGGTTTATACCTGAGATATTAATTCATACTATGTAATTTTTTTACTACTGCATATTAGTCAGAGAGTTTTATTGTTCTGAATGAGGACTTCTAACTCGCCATTATGACATATTGTTCTAATAGTGTATGTTAAAACTCAAAGAAAGATACACAAAAAAATCTGACGTAAGTTATGGAGAATTTAAGTTTGGACTATGAATATCTGTCAATCTAATATGCATACAAAAGTCAGCAATGCTGAGTGAGCTCTAGGTTTACAAGAACAAAACTTCGACATAAACGCACGCCTTATCATTTTCAACATTCATAAAAACATTAACTATACACATCAACTTACCGAACTCGCTCGATAATTATACTTTAACTTTCACTTTACCATCCACTTTACCATTACATCACCCATACATTACTTTACTTTACTTTACACTGTACCGTTACGTTACCCATACATTACTTTTCCATTCGCTTTACGTCATCATTTAAACACAGAACGGAGCTTAGTTCCTATCGAGTAAGAATGCACCAAGCATGTCTCCTATCAAGTGAGCACACCGAAGTGTAACTCCTATCGGGTGAGAATGCACGAAGCATAACTCCTATCAGTTGAGCACACCGAAGTGTAAATCCTATGGTGAGACTGCACGTACATATCTCCTATCAGTTGAGCACATTGAAGTGTAACTCCTATCAGGTGAGAATGCACGAAGCATATCTCCTATCAGTTAAGCACACCGAAGTGTAACTCCTATCGGGTGAGAATACACAAAGCATATCTCCTATTCGTTGAGCACACCGAAGTGTAACTCCTATCGGGTGAGAATGCACGAAGCATATCTCGATTCGGGTAAACCAACTGTAAGCCAGAATGGACCCTGAAGTAGTTTTAGGTATGTTTCTGGTAAACCAATTGTATGCTTTTTTGCTCTTCGATTCGGGTGCTAGTAGAAGTTTTGTATCTGCTACCTTTTGTCGTGAAATGCATGGTAAGAATAAGAAGATAGACGTGCCCTTCTATGTAGAGACAGCAATAGGAAAGTCTACCAAAGTGACTGATGTGATAGACGATTGCCTCATAGAGTTGGACGGTCGTAAGTTTCCTGCTAGATTGTACGTGATGGCCCTAGGAGGTTTTGATGTGGTGTTAGGGATGGATTGGTTGGCGGCTTACGAAGCGAACATCGTGTGACGAAAGAAGACGATTTGTCTGACTGCGCCTGATGGCAGTTTGGTTACGATACATGGAGACAAGGAGTGCATTACACCGCTAGTAATATCGATGATCATGGACGAGAAGTTTATGAGACGCGGGTGTGGTACTTACTTGGCCTATGTGAAGGATGTGGATGCTACCGTGCCTCAACTGTCAGGCGTGCCGGTAGTATGCAATTTCCCTGATGTGTTTCCCGAAGACCTATGAGGGGTACCACCTGACCGCGAGATCGAGTTCCAGATTGATCTGATACCTGGTGCCCAACCTGTTACAAAGGCTCCATATCATCTTGCTCCCTCCGAGATGAAAGAATTAATGGCCCGGTTGCAATAGTAGTTAGACAAGGGGTTCATCCAACCGAGTATCTCTCCCTGGGGTGCTCCAGTCTTGTTTGTAAAGAAGAAAGATGGTAGCATGAGGATGTGCATTGACTACCTTGAGTTGAACAAGTTGACGGTGAAGAACAGGTATCCACTACCGAGAATTGACGACTTATTTGATCAGCTCCAAGGCGCTAGCTGGTTCTCAAGGATAGATCTATGATTAGGTTACCATCAGCTAAAGGTCAAAGAATAGGATATCCCGAAGACTGCATTTCGAACTCGATATGGGCATTACGAATTCCTTGTTATGTCTTTCGGTCTAACCAACGCGCCAGCTGCTTTTATGGATCTGATGAATCGGGTGTGTTGGCCGATGTTGGATAAATCAGTGATTGTGTTTATTGATGATATCCTGATTTATTCGAAAAGTGAAGAAGAGCACACCGGTGACATTCGTGATGTATTGGAGACGCTTAAAAGAAAGAAGTTGTATGCTAAGTTCTCTAAATGCGCGTTCTGGTTGCGGGATGTTCAGTTTTTGGGTCATGTGGTGAATTCTAAAGGGATTATGGTGGACCCGGCAAAGGTGGAAGCGGTTATACAATGGAAGACCCCAAAGACACCATCCGAGATCCACAGTTTCTTGGGTTTAGCGGGCTACTACAGACGGTTCATCCAAGACTTCTCCAAGATAGCGTCACCATTGATCAAATTGACTCGTAAGGATGTGAAGTTCGTATGGGGTCAAGTGCAGGAGAATGCTTTCGAAGAGTTGAAGGCAAGGTTGACTAAAGCTCCTGTCTTGACGTTACCTGAAGGGAATGAAGACTTGGTGGTCTATTCCGATGCTTCCTATTCAGGATTGGGTTATGCGCTAATGCAAAGGGGAAGGGTTATAGCCTATGCATCCCAACAATTGAAAATCCTTGAGGCTAACTATCCCACTCATGACCTGGAGTTGGCAGCTGTGGTTTTTGCATTAATGATTTGGTGGCACTACCTGTACGGGACGAGGTGCACCATCTTCACTGATCACAAAAGGTTGAAGTACTTCTTTGAGCAGAAGGATCTTAACATGAGACAGAGAAGATGGTTAGAGTTGATCAAGGATTACGACTGCGAAATCCACTATCATCCAGGTAAGGCGAATGTGGTAGCCGATGCCCTCAGTCGAAAGGAAAGGCCGGTGCCGATTCGGGTAAAGGATTGCTAGTTGGTTGTGATGCCGGATGCTATGGGTCAAATCAGGGAATTCCAAGATGAGGCATTAAAGGATGATAAGATCAACTCCGAACAAATGAAGGGGCAGGTGACGGATTTAAGGGAAAACACCCTTGGCGTTAAAACCCGTTTCGGGTGAATGTGGATTCCTCGTTATGGGGAGCTGAGGGGAAGGATCATGGATGAGGCTCACAAAACACGGTATTCCATCCATCCAGGTGCTACAAAAATGTATCATGATCTGAAGAAGGATTATTGGTGGCCGGGGATGAAGCGTGACGTGGTGGAGTACATGAGTAAGTGCCTGACCTGTTTGCAAGTGAAGGCGAAACATCAGAAACCATATGGGAAGATCCAACCCTTGGATATACCCGAATGGAAGTGGGAACACATCACCATGGACTTCATCACAAAGTTGCCTCTGTGAGATGATGTGATACCATTTGGGTGATCGTAGACCGCCTGACGAAGAGTGCACACTTTCTGCCGATCCGAGAGATGTAATCGTCAGAAAGGTTGGCAGAGCTGTTCATCAAGGAGATCGTAACTCGTCATGGCATGCCGGTGTCTATTGTTTTCGATAGGGACACCTGATTCACGTCCAAGTTTTGGAAGAGATTTCATGATGCCATGGGGACGAGGTTACACATTAGCACAGCTTATCACCCTTAGACAGACGGTCAATCAAAACAAACCATTCAGACCTTGGAGGATATGCTCCGGGCATGCATTATCGATTTTGATGGAAGTTAGGATGAACACCTACTGTTGGCAGAGTTCTCATACAATAATAGTTATCATGCCAGTTAGGCATGCCACCATTCGAAATGTTGTATGGGAGGAGATGCAGAACCCCGGTGTGTTGGGGTGACATCGGGCAGAAAGAGTTGGGAGGCACCGAGATCATTGAAGCCATGTTGGAAAAGCTAGAAAAGATCAAGACTTTTATGAAGGCGGCCAAAGATAGGCAAAATTCGTATGCTGACAAGAGGCGTAGGCCGATTGAATTCCAGGTGGGTGATAAAGTGATGCTAAAGGTTTCACCTTGGAAGGGGATCGTTCGTTTTAGAAAGAGGGGTAAGCTGATCCCAAGATATATAGGACCTTTCGAAATCATTGCACGATTAGGAGAGGTGGCCTATAGGTTGGAGCTACCCGATGAGTTAAGTGGAATTCATCCAACATTCCATGTATCTCATCTTAGAAAATGCCTAGCTGATGAAGACATGATTGTACCACTGGAAGACATGAAGTGGATGAACGGCTCAATTATGTAGAGCAACCGGTGGCAATCATTGACCGAAAGGAGAAGAGATTACGAAATAAAGTGGTTCTACTGGTGCGAGTGCAGTGGAGGCACAAGAAAGGATCTGAGTCTACGTGGGAGACTGAGGAGGAGATGAGGCAACATTACCCACAACTATTCGAAGAGTGACAGGTTTCGGGGACGAAACCTCTATAAGGGGGTGGACTTGTAACACCAAAAAATTTATTAAGAAAAGAATAATGATAAAAGGAGAAGTTGTAAAAGTGGAGGGGGCTAAAGTGTACAAAGTACAAAACCTTATTATTTTATGGTTTAAAAGGCATGGCCGCCTGCCACTGCTTTTTTCACATTTGCTTTCGGCTGGAAAAGAAGAAAGAAGAAGAGCTAAAGTTTCATTGGTTCCTTGAAGAAGAGGCTGTGATTTCAAAGGCGTTTGAACTCCAGGTTGCTCTTGGGTTTGGTGGAGTTTTACTCAAAAGCAGTAGATGTGAGTTCTAGGTCCCCTTTTAGATGTTTTTGCTTATTTGGGGCTGATTTGCATATTTGACTGATGTTTTCGAAACAAGTTATGTTTTTCATGTATGGTGCGAACAATGTTGACGTTATGGTTGTGTTATGTGCTTCTCTTGTTGATCATTTAAGTTTGTGATGTTCTAGTGTTAGATTGTTAGATCTAAGCTGTGTTCATGATAGAATGATGATTGGGCTCTGGAATGGCATAGGTTGCATTTCAGGTTAGTTTTTATGTTCATCCGCATTTAACAGTTAGTCTTTAGTTCATGCGCATTTGTTATGTCTTCATGCGCATTTGCTAAGTGTCGTCCGCATTTGTTTTGCTGGCTCATTTGCTAATGTTCATCCGCATTTTTTTTTGCTCAGGCGCATTTGCTAAGTGTTCATTCCTGACACTTAGAAAATTTCCTGAGTTCCTGAGAATGTTCATCCGCATTTATTGTACTCATCCGCTTTGTCTAAGTTCATTCCGCATTGTCTAAAGACTTGGGTTTTCTGGAAATTTTGGGAATAGAATTTAAGTATGGAGAACTTCTATATAAGGACAGTTATGCTTGTTTAAAGAGTTATGCTTTAGTTCTTTCTTATATGCTTTTTTTTCTCTGTCTATAATATTTTCCATGTTATGCGATTATGTATGTGCAACTTAATAAGTATTATCCATAACAAGTGGACACGAAAGAATAAAAGAGGAACAGTGAAACTTATCGAATGTTACCCCCGGGCCTTACATGAATGAAAAGCCTTGCAAGCAAAATGAATGGAGGTGCACGACCTTGTTTGTCGTTAGCTCACTGAGGTGCGCTGTATAGCCCATGAGGATGCACATCTGGGGTCAATCCTGAGGATTGACCAATGAATGAATGGGATCCTAGTTCATGAGCAGCTTCGTGCCTAGCAGTGTGGATCAACTGTCGATGGTTAGCTACCATGATAACGTTTGCCGACAGGGGTTCACATCTATTGCCAACCAATAATTTAGGCTTTTGCTTTGTGCATCCTAGTTAATAAAAAGAAAGATAATGAAAGAAAGAAAATGAATCACTTTATGATTGATTATGTATATTGATGAATGATCACCAAATGAAGTTTACAAAGTGCATTTTTTCTATATTATTAAACTAGAACTCACTCAGTAATGCTGACTTTTTATATGCATATCAGTTGGCAGGTAAGGATGTTGCTAAGGATGGCACGCGGGTGAGGCTACTTGGCGGGCAAGACTGGCATCCATTCGTGCATGATCATTTTGTTGTTTTGTAATACAATTGAATGATTCTTTTGTAACTGTTAAAATACAATAATGTATTATTTAGCAACATCAAATATTAATGCATAATGGTTTTTGGTAACTTAATCTGCTGTGATGTTCTTATAAAATGTATTTATCTTATATGAAAAATTTTGTGATTGTCCAACTGTGAGGTCTTCGGGAACGGGGCCTTACACACGAGCACCTCCTCGAGTAGCTTTTCTTCCAGCCATAGCTTGCTATAAGATACAAAGGCTAACATTATCATTCCAGGTAATAGTTCAGATCATGTTAAGTAAGGTAAGTTTCTAATGATAGTGGCCAGTTGTAATTACACTTACTTTACTCTTCATGTCTTAAACGTTTCCTACCCTAAGTCACATCAGCTCTCAATCTCACTACTAGCACTATAACCTCAAGGAACCTCTGACAGTCATAACCTTCCTGTCATGGAGCTACTGGCACTGGCATGCCTTAATCGATCCCATTCTCAGTTCGAGTCTAGACATCGGAGTGTCTAAATCTCTCAAACTATGGCTCTGATACCACTTGTAAGGCCCCGTTCTGGGAACCCCACAGTTGGATTTGGACATCAAAACACAAGTTCTCGAACATCAAATTCATTAATATACGCAGCGGAACGTACAAAAATTTCTATCATTTAACATTTACATCAAAATATCACTTTAGCTATCTAACTAAAGCTCTATGCCAGGATGCCAGTCTCGAACATGTGCCAGGTAGCTCTCTCCTATCCATGCCAAGCTCACCCCCAAAAAATGTATAGCATACCTGTCAATCTAATATACATACAAAAGTCAGCAATGCTGAGTGAGCTCTAGGTTTACAAGAACGAAACTTCGACATAAACGCACGCCTTATCATTTTCAACATTCATAAAAACATTAACTGTACACGTCAACTTACTGAACTCGCTCGATAATTATACTTTAACTTTCACTTTACCATCCACTTTACCATTACATTACCCATACATTACTTTACTTTACTTTCTTTACACTGTACCGTTATGTTACCCATACATTACTTTACCATTCGCTTTACGTCATCATTTGAACACAACACGGAGCTTAGTTCCTATTGGGTAAGAATGCACCAAGCATGTCTCCTTTCAGGTGAGCACACCGAAGTGTAACTCCTATCGGGTAAGAATGCACGAAGCATAACTCCTATCAGTTGAGCACACCGAAGTGTAACTCCTATCGAGTAAGAATGCACGTAGCATATCTCCTATCAGTTGAGCACACCTAAGTGTAATTCCTATCGGGTGAGAATGCACGAAGCATATCTCCTATCAGTTGAGCACCCGAAGTGTAACTCCTATTGGTGAGAATGCACGAAGCATATCTCCTATCAGTTGAGCACACCGAAGTGTAATTCCTATCGGGTGAATGCACGAAGCCTATCTCTCTATCATTTGAGCAACCGAAGTGTAACTCCTATCGGGTGAGAATGCACAAGCATATCTCCTATACAGGGTAACAGGGTACTTATTCTTTCGCGTTTCATATGTGAATAACATCTCTTTCTTTAACCTTGGTATCATATGATATTATATATTATATCTTTCCTACATTATGTAATACTTAATTCTACGTCAGCCGCCAAAATCACATTTCGCGTGAGAACTTACCTCTCGCGCGATAACTTTTCTGCTGTACACAACTTGCTCCCCAAGTTATCGCTCCCTTAGCCCTTTTTACACCCAAAACATGATATACAGTTATAAACATCATTCTTTCACAAAACATTCATTTAGGTATGCATATTAGCCCAAAACATGATAAATCATGTAAAAGAGGGGTCTCTAGAACTCACCTAATGATATCCTTGCACACGAACACCACAAAACCGAGAGTGTTTCGAGCCAAAAGCTACATAATCATTGTGCAAATCATTACATATGATTCATATATGCTTAACTACATCAAATATCAACGAATACATACCTTAGACACCACCTAGCACCAACTTCACTTTTCACAAGCACAACAGCAGGACTTTTCACATGAAGTAGAGAAGATTGGGTGCATGGGCCTATCTATAGTGTCTCTCTCTCCTCGCAGCTGTTCTCGCGCGAAAACTTTTGTTCGCGCGAGAACCGCCTCCACTCGAGAACTTGCTGACTCGCGCGAGAACTCAACCTGTTGCGCGAGAACATCTCCCTTCATCAAAAATAAAAGAATTCGGGGCGTTACACAAACCTAACACAGTTTTTTGGTTTTGGGTTTAGCCTAAACAAATTTGAGTTAAGCCCACAAACAAGTTTGGTTAGAGGGGTTATTTTCATGTCGACCTCAGAGTGACAAGTTTATGAGTTGACTTGTTTAATCCGTTTAATTTCATAATGTTTTAAAGATGTGTTCTATGGTAATAAATTAAACGATTTAGATACTTTTTATGCTAAAGTTGTATATACACTCAATTTGAAGTTTCGGTGGCATTTGCCACCGACCACATCACCCCCTTAACTTTGTTGAATGTTAAAAATAACCCCTCAACTTCGTAAAATGCCATTTTGACCCTCTCTAGTTTCCAAAGTTTTGGGTCTATCTTCTATAGTCCTATAATATTATATATAATATTTTCTTAATAACTTTCATTCGTTAATTGTAAAAATTAATTTTGGGGGCTATAAACGAGCCGACTTAAAGCATATAATGTTTTCTAACTAAGTTTCAATCTTCATAAATTATCTCTTGGAACTTCATAAGTCTCTTTTAATTGTACCGTAACGCTACAACGGGCGGGTAATAGATCCATTGCTTCTTTTAATTGTACCGTCTCGCTGCAACGCGTGGGTAAAAACTCATAAAAAGTTCAAATATAAACTTACATTGTTTAAACATTATCGTTTTAAACAAAATATATGTAAATTTGTAATTTAAAATATTAATATGCAACAACAAATTGAATAACTTTTTTATATTAAACAAGGTGTGTATGTCACCTAGTGGATATACATGTCATGTTCATGTTTATTTGCCTGATATGTTTTTAAGGTTCGTGTCATGTTTGATTCATGACAGGATAAACCTCTCAATCACAAACATACAAAAAAGTTCCGAATTCTCATTGGCAAGAAGACAGGACGTTTGACTTTCATGAATTCTGCTTCATGGTCATATCTTATAAAGAAATTATGTGTAAATGAGAGGCTTATAGGATAAAATAAATTATATAATATATATATATATATATATATAATATATATATATATATATATATATATATATTAGATATAATATTATTATTATATATATGAAGATTGTGAGGTGTTATCATAAATGCTATAGATGTAAACACATTGTCATGGAATCATATCCAAAAAGATATAGTATTATTAGTTATGCTTTATATTATGAAACATCCCAAAGCTTCCCTTTTAAGTCTATCCATTTTATGGTAAGTCTTATAATTTTATAAGAGTGAGAGTTGCAATTACTTATCTAATATCACAAATCATCATCTATTTTACTTTTGTAAGAAAACATTAACCTTTTTGTATTTATCATATAAGTATAGTTGAACTCCAAATCATCTAAAGATCAACTTTATTAGGTTTTTAGTATGTGCATAACCCATTGTTTCTTATGTGAATAACTTAAAGCCCTTTAATATTTATGTCATGTCATTAACATTAATTCAAACTAAAATATTTATGCTTCAACGACTAGCATGTCTTAGTGGGGGCTTTCCAACTAGCATGGATATTCCCAAGTAACTCATACGATATGTAGGCTCGACCTGAATTAATGATTGTGTAACACAAAAACAAAGTGACACACAACTGACAAGTAAACAACATGTCTTATTTTATAACACGTCATTAAATATATAGAAACATTTAAAGAAATATGAATTTCCTCTAAAAAGATTAAATTAAAAACGAGCCACCGAAACTCATCAACATCTAGTTGACATTTTTAAGTATTTTGTTTCTAAGTATTTGATCTCGATGAACTTTGACATTTTGTTAGCATGGGCTCATGAGTAGAATTAGAAATGAAAATTTAGTTGAAAAGAAATATATATTGAACCTTTGTTTTGTAATATTTTTGGTTGATTTACTTATGACATGATGGCCCAATAAGTTGATTTTAATAACTTTGGTTTAGTATCTTTTTGATACTTTATTGTTTTGACATCATTGTTACACCCCTATCCCCGAATATGGGGTGTGACCCATGCATATTATCCTAGAAAACACTATGCAAGACACCAAGAACAACAAGAGTGATGATGCACTTGTTTATTTTGAAACTATTGTCGATCAAGATATGATTGAACTTCTGTTGTCATTGGAGCTTGCTTCAAACTATATAATGACTTGATGAATTTACATACTTTGCCTTCTTGTCTATAAGTAGAGACCCTCGGGCCGCTACATGTCAATCTCCTTTTCTAAATATCCATTTAGAAATATTGTTTTAACGTCCATTTGTTAAAGTTTCAAATTTCTTAAAATCCTAATAGAAAGAACGATCCTTATAAAGGTTATTTGTGATGTGTGTAAATGTATGTAGATTTTAACAATGATTTTCCACACATATAGTTTTAAATATACAAAATGATATACCTAAGAACTAAACCACATAACTTGGCAATTGTACCAATGTGTACGTAGCATTGTATTGGTATGAACCAAGTATCAATCCATGAACCAAGAGTTATTGAACTAAATATTTATCATTATCTAACCATCAAGAAAGAGTTTTGTAATAGTGTAATTTGTTGGAACTATATGCTTAGAACATAACATACAACAAAGTTACCATTGATATATGATCACAAGAGGTCATAAACCAAGAAAATATTTCATATACGCACTTAACCAGTTTAAGGTTGTGGAGTGTTAGAGTCGATCTCATAAGTTTAAGGGGTTTTGCTATCAATATGGATTGGTTTTATTGCTAGTTTCTAATAAAGAGTTCGCTAAACTCTAAGGGGTGAAAGTGTCAATAGTTTTGTATTTCTGTTAATGTTATTTATGAGCTGATTAGGGGATATTACCAATGTTTTAGGGTTTCTTCTTAGTTAGTTCATTTCGTACTTTAGATTCTTTGTAATCTAGTTATGTTATGAGAATATTAAGATATTAATCAAGTGTTGTTCGTAATTGCACTGCTAATTTTGTTCTTCTTTTCGTGTAATCACTTACAATTAGTATGAGAGCCAAGGTTAGGCTCTCGATTAAGAAAGGATTGCTATGAACAATCAAACAAGAAATTGAAGTTCTGTAATAATGATGACAAAGTTGGATCTCGAGAAGTTTGATGGCAAGAACGACTCCAATCTATCGCAAGTCAAAATGCGAGCATTGCTAGTCCATCAGGGTCTAGTGGGGGCTCTTACCAGAAAAGCCAATCTACCAACGAATATGAAAAACAAGAAGAAATGAGAAGTAATGAAAAAGGCTCACAGTGCGATAATCTTGTCACTTGGGGGATCATGTATTATGAGCTAAGCAGTCAATAGCGGCGCTATAACGGTGATATAGCGGTGCTATAACGGTGATATAACGGTTAGCGGACATACGAATCCATATCGGTTAGAATATCAGTCCAGCTAATAGTGGCCGATATGTCCGCTATTTTGCCGATATTTTGGTTTCATATATCGGTTGAAAAAATCGATTTTATCAGTTTGTTTTATTGGGCCAGATTTGTTAAAAAATCTCTCAAAATCCAACTACTAGCTCATCTGTGACTTTATGATCCATGTCAATAACCCAAAAGGCAAACCCTGTTTCCCTGTTACTACTCTCGCTAGTCGCTAATTCGCTTGCAGCTGTGAGACTGCGACTCTGTGAAACCCATCTTCCATTCGTATCGATCTTCAATTAGTTCAATCTTCAATCATCCATAGCTATCGCCACTCTTCAATCGACCCCCCATACACACTATATTGAGCTACGCAGCAGTCTGTGCATCGATCTTTAATGATTTCAGAAATTCAGACAAGCTACAATCTCTGCAATATTATATTGTTAGATTTGACTTTTGATAATGGATGCACAAAATCCATCTTCACATGGGTTCGTAAACCCTCCAAAGTCAAACACTAATACAATGTGTCTCATGCCAACACCGCCCTAAAAAGTTATAATAGAGATATGGCGTGGGAATGTGTAAGGCCCCGTCCCCGGAGACCCCACAGTTGGTCATTCATAGCATCATTCATTATTAAAAACACCTTAAATCGCATTATTATAAGAAAAAAATCGCAGCAAAATAATTTAACCAAAAACCATTTTCTGCTTTAATGATTACTTTTGCCAAATAATACATCGTTGTTAGAGTTACAAAAGAATATTTAATTGCATTACAAGACAAAAATATCATAATTGCATCAATGGGTGCCAGTCTCCATTCACTAAGTAGCTTCAGCCGTGCCATCCTCAGCAACATCCTTACCTGCCAACTGATATACATATATAAAAAGTCAGCGTTGTTGAGTGAGTCCTAGTTTAATAATACAGAAATTATACTTTGGTAAACTTCACATGGTTATCATTCATCATCATACATAATCCATCATTAAGAGATTCATTATCTTTCTTTCTTTCATTATCTTTCATTTTCATTAACTAGGATCGCACAAAGCAAGAGCCTACATTGTTGGTTGGCAACAGATGCCGAACCCCTGTCGATACACATTTATAAGTGGTAGCTAACCCCCGACAGTTGATCCACACTGATAGGCATGAAGCCTGCTCATGAACTTCGATCCCATTAGTTTATTAGTCAATCACAAGGATTAGACCCCGGATATGCCTTTCTTGGGCTGAAACAGCCACACATCAGTTGAGCTAATGACAACATGGTCGTGAACCTCCGTTGGAAAAGCTTGCAAGGCTTTTCACCTTTAGTTAGGGCCTTGCGGTAACATTTATTAAGTTTCACTGTCCTTCTTTTATTCCTTTGTGTCTACTTATTACGAATAGTACTTTTATAATATTATTACCTTAAAATCACATATCATGAAACAGTAATAATGATTCATAGCAAGCAACCCATAAGAAGGTAAATAAAACATTTGAAACATAGAACAAGCATAAACATCCATTAAGCATAAGTTCTTAACACTTAAACTCTATACCCAAAATTTCAGAAAAACTCCCAAGTGTTAACAGCGCATGAGTAACTTATACAGCGGATGGCTTAAAGTACTAAGTATCCACAACGGACAACCTAAGTCTACAGCCGAAAGCCAAGGTCCACAGCGGATGAGTAAAACACTAAGCGTTCACAGCGGATGAACATAGTCCAATGCGGATAGCCATAGTCCAATGCGGATGAATGACATCCACAGCGGATAACTAAAAGTGTACAACGGATGAAATAAGTACACAGCGGATAACCAACATCCACAGCGGACGTACAAATTTTCTAAGGGTTCACAGCGGACAGTGTCCATCGCGGATAACCAACATCCACAGCGGACAACTTAAAAAAAATGTCCACAGTGGACACACAATGTCCACAACGGACGACCATCATCCACAGCGGACACTAGTTCAGTACCTACGATGCAACTTATGAAGTTTTCCAATCTCAAACATCATTCTAGCCTGAACTTAGCATAGATCTAACATGTTAAAAGCTTAAAGCATAACAAACATCATCACAACATCATAGAAATCACTTAAAACCAACATACTTCAAACACAACCGTACACCATGTAAAACTCATAGTTTAGTTAGGAAAAACAGCAGTTATAATGCATATCAACCCCAAAACAAGTAGAAAACATGTAAAAGTGGGGATCTAGAACTCACCTCTCAGCAGCTTCGAGTGAAACAACACAACCCAAGAGCTAACAAGAATATCTAACACCTAAACACATAAAACAAACAACCAACACAAGAAAACACATAAAAATAGGTTCATAAGCTCGAACCCAGCAGAAATTCGAGAAGAAATCTTCTGGAAATCTCACCTTTCGAAGAACTTGAGCTTTCTCTCTCTAAAACTAGATGGGGTTTTCTTTTCCAAGCCTTCAGCCAAATTGTGCATGAGAGAGAGAGTCATGGGCGGCCTTACTACCTTTTTGAAACCCATTATGGGTAAGTTTACCTTTTGTACACCTTCACCCCTTAACCTTTTGGATACTTATCTTTTCTTCTTTACTTTTCTTTTCTTTGAATTTTTCGGCTGTTACAAGTCTACCCGCCTTATATAGGTTTCGTCCCCGAAACCTGTCATTCCATAAAGAGGCCTGGGTAGAGCCGTCTCATTTCTTCCTCCGACTCCCAAGTGGCTTCTGATCCCTTACGATGTTTCCATTGCACTTTTACTTGGCCAATCACTTTATTCCTTAACCGTTCTCCTTTCGATCCAATATAGCCACTGGTTGTTCCATATAATTCAACCTTTCATTAACCTCAATGTCTGTAAGAGGAACAACAACATCACTTTCCTCCAAGCACTTTTGTAAGTGAGATACATGGAATGTAGGATGAATTCCATGCAGTTCATCGGGAAGTTCCAGCTTGTATGCCACTTCACCAACTCTGGCAATGATTTTGAATGGCCCAATATACTAAGGGCTCAACTTTCCTTGCTTGCGGAACCTGATAATCACTTTCCAAGGAGATACCTTCAACATCACCTTATCTCCCACTTGGAATTCAATTGGCCTCCTTCTTTTATCAGCGTAGGACTTTTGTCGGGTCCTTGCTGCCTTCATGAAGGCCTTGATCTTTTCCAACTTCTCCGACGTAGCTTGAATGACCTCGATACTTCCCAACTCTTTCTGCCCGATGTCACCCCAACATACCGGGGTTCTGCATCTTCGCCCATACAGCATTTCGAATGGTGGCATGCCTATACTAGCATGATAACTATTGTTGTAAGAGAACTCTGCCAACGGTAGGTGTTTATCCCAACTTCCACCAAAGTTAATAATACATGCCCGGAGCATATCCTCCAAGGTCTGAATGGTCCGTTCTGATTGACCGTCTGTCTGAGGGTGATAAGTTGTGCTAATGTGTAACCTCATCCCCATCGCATCATGAAATTTCTTCCAGAACTTGGATGTGAACCGGGTGTCCCTATCAGAAACAATAGACACCGGCACGCCATGACGAGTTACGATCTCCTTGATGAACAGCTCGGCCAACCTTTCCGACGAGTAAGTCTCTCGGATTGGCAAAAGTGTGCACTCTTCGTCAGGCGGTCTACGATCACCCATATGGTATCACATCCTCTCGCAGGGCGAGGCAACTTTGTGATAAAGTCCATGGTGATGTGTTCCCATTTCCATTCGGGTATATCTAAGGGTTGGATCTTCCATATGGTTTCTGATATTCCGCCTTCACTTGTAAATAGGTCAAGCACTTACTCACGTACTCCACCACGTCACGCTTCATCGCTGGCCACCAATAATCCTTCTTCAGATCATGATACATTTTTGTAGCACCAAGATGGATGGAATACCATGTTTTGTGAACCTCATCCATGATCCTTCCCCTCAGCTCCCCATAACGAGGAATCCACATTCGGCCGAAACGGGTTTTAACGCCAAGGGTGTTCTTCCTTAAATCCGTAGCCTGCCCTTATTCGTTCAGAGTTGATCCTATCATCCTTTAATGCCTCATCTTGGAATTCCTTGATTTGACCCATAACATCCGGCGTCACAACCAGTTGGCAAGCCTTCACCCGAATCAGTTCCGGCCTCTCCTTTCGACTAAGGGCATCGGCTACCACATTCACCTTACCTAGATGATAGTGAATTTCACAGTCGTAATCCTTGATCAACTCTAACCATCTTCTTTGTCTCATGTTAAGATCCTTTTGCTTGAAGAAGTACTTCAAGCTTTTGTGGTCGGTGAAGATGGTTCACTTCGTCCCGTACAGGTAGTGCCTCCAAATCTTCAATGCGAAGACCACAGCCGCCAACTCCAAATCATGAGTAGGATAGTTAGCCTCATCGATCTTCAATTGTTGGGACTCATAGGCTATAACCTATCCTCGTTTCATCAACAAACAACCTAAACCCAAATACGAAGCATTTGAGTATACCACCAAGTCTTTATTCCCTTTAGGCAATGTCAAGACGGGGGCTTGGGTTAACCTCATCTTCAACTCTTGAAACGCACTCTCCTGCTCAGAACCCCATTCAAACTTTACATCCTTGTGAGTCAGCTTAGTTAACGGGGCCGCCACCTTAGAGAAGTCTTGAATAAATCTCCTATAGTAGCCTGCCAAACTCAGGAAATAACGGATTTCAGACGACGTCCTCGGGGTTTCCCATTGCATTACAGCTTCGACTTTTGCTGGATCCACCATTATCCCTTCGGGTTTAACCACGTGGCCAAGAAATTAAAGCTCACGCAGCCAAAACGCGCACTTAGAGAACTTTGCATACAACTTCTCGTTTCTAAGTGTCTCTAGTACCTCCTTGATATGACAGGCGTGCTCATCTTCGCTCTTCGAATAGATCAGAATATCATCAATGAATACAATCACTGATCTGTCTAGCATCGGTCGGCATACTCGATTCATAAGGTCCATAAAGGCAGCTGGCGCGTTGATTAAACCGAAGGACATCACGAGAAACTCGTAGTGTCCATTACGCATGCGAAAGGCTTCGTCGGCATACTCGATTCATAAGGTCCATAAAGGCAGCTGGCGCTTGATTAAACCGAAGGACATCACGAGAAACTCGTAGTGTCCATTACGCATGCGAAAGGCTATCTTAGGGATATCCTCTCCTGCACTTTTCAGTTGATGAATACCCTGATCATAGTTCTATCCTGGAGAACCACTAGCACCCTGGAGCTGATCAAAGAAGTCATCAATTCTCGGTAACGGTACCGGTCTCCGTCGGTCAACCTTGTTCAGCTTGTGGTAGTCGATACACATCCTCATACCCGTCCTTCTTTTTCATGAATAGGACCGGAGCACCCCATGGTGAGATACTCGGCCGAATGAAGCCTTTATCCATGAGGTCTTGTAGTTGCGTCGTCCAGCTCCTTGAGTTCACGGAACCACCGTATGGTGCCTTGGCTACGGTTGCGATCCGGTATCAAGTCAATCCAAAACTGGATCTCTCTGTCAGGTGGGCCCTGGTAGGTCTTCGGGAACATATCCGGGAAATCGCATACCACTGCACGTCAGACAACTGGGTCACAGTGGCATCCACATCCTTCACATAAGCCAGGTAAGCACCGCACCCTCACCTCATAAACTTCTCTGCCGTGATCATCGATATCACTCGCAGAGCGGTGTATTCCTTATCTCCATGAACCGTAACCATACTACCATCAGGCGAAGTCAAATGAATCATCTTCTTTTGACATACATATTCGCTTCGTAGGTCGTCACCAATCCATTCCTAACACCACATCAAAACCTCCTAGGCCATCACGTACATCTAGCAGGAACTTGTGACCGTCCAATTCTATGAGGCAATCATCTATCATATCAGTCACCTTGGTAGACTTTCCTATCGCTGTCTCTACATGAAAGGCACATCTATCTTCTTATTCTTATCATGCATTTCACAACAAAAGGTAGCAGATACAAAACTTCTACTAGCACCCGATTCGAAGAGCACAGAAGCTACAATTGGTCTACCAAAAACTTACCTGAACTTACTTCAGGATCCACTCTGGCTTCTTCCTGGGTCATCTTGAATGCCCTTGCCTTGGCTTTGGTGCTCTCACTCCTCCCTTTCTTGCCCATATCACTCGGCAATCCTTAGCATAGTGCCCTTCACCTCCACACTAAAACACCAGTTTGTCCCCACTCTGCACTCACCCAGGTGACTCTTCCCATACTTCCTACATTCTTTTCGGTCATTCCCCTTCCTCTATTCTGGGCGACAATTATCAACCTTCATTTTCTTCTCCCCACCCCTAAAGTTGTTGTCCCTAAACCTTTTCCTATTACCATTCTTGTTCCAACTCCTCTCAACCTTCCTCTGAATTGGCACCAGATCCCTCTCATCATACAACCTTCCGGCCAAATCTACTGCAGACCTGAAAGTGCTTAGTCTAGCAGCTATCATGTTCCTCCTGATATCCACGGGCAGACCCTGCATGTACCTTTTAATCTTCTTGGACTCTGGAGTTACTAGATTCGAAACAAGTCTTGCAAGCTCATTGAACTTGGAGGTATACTCTTGATGAGTCATGTTTCCAGCCTCCAAATGTAAGAACTCCTTCTCTATTTTGTCCAACTCCCAATGTGGACAATACTCCTATAGTACCAGTTCCTTCAAATCCAACCACCTCATCCTTGCAACAAACCATTTTCCCTCGGCTTGGACAATGTTGTCCCACCAGCATAATGCTGAGTCAACAAAAGAATGGGAGGCAAACTTTACCTTTTGATCCTCTCGGCATTCACTGATGTCTAGGACTGCCTCCATCTCTCGAACCCAATGATAAACAGCAGTAGCATTGCCGTTACCATCAAAGGTTAGGGTTTGCACCTCTGAAAAGCCCCATAGGTGCACCCCTTAGCGGCCTCCCTCTCCTCCTCGCTATCGTCATCATGAATTACCACCCTGGGACTAGATGGTTCTTAATCAGCTTTCTCCTTCTCCCCCGCATCCTTGGTCTTTTCAACATCCTTTACAGCCCTCAACACCTCGGTTACCACTAAAGGTAACACGTTTTGCATGATGTTGTAGACTTCGTCAGCAATAGCTTCCTTTAACGTAGACTTGAGGGTGGCTGATCCTTCACCCTCTTGGTGGCTATGAATATTTGTATCCTCATGAGTCTTCTCAGGAGCCTTAGATTTGCTCCGGGTGACACGTGGCCCAGTAGTACGCCCGCCACGAGCACCGCCTCGGGTCGCCTTCCCAGATTTCCTACCTGCCATAAGATCTACCCCCTTTAATTGTATCCTCATGAGTCTTCTCAGGAGCCTTAGATTTGCTCCGGGTGAACGTGGCCCTTAGTACGCCCGCCCGAGCAACCGCTCAGGTCGCCTTCCCAATTTCCTACCTGCCATAAGAGCGACCCCCTTTAAGATTCAAACACTACCAAGTCATCAAGGTAATAGCTCATATTATGTCAGTATAGTAAGTCCCTAATTACAGTGGTCATTGTGATTAGCCACTTACTTTACTCTTCATCCTCCAAGCATTTCCTGTCCTGACTACATCAGTATTCAAATCTACTAAGAGCACATATTCAAATACCACACGCACGTAATACCAATTAACTTTATGAAATTCTACCTGATGGCACGTTGCTACTCGGGTTGGCATCCTTCCATTCGGTCCATTCTCAGTTTAGTTTAGGTTTTGAAAACAATTTCCCTAATTCTCTTAAACTTTGGCTCTGATACCAACTTGTAAGGCCCCATCCCAGGAGACCCCACAGTTGGTCATTCATAGCATCATTCATTATTAAAAACACCTTAAATCACATTATTATAAGAAAACAATCGTAGCGGAATAATTTAACCAAAAACCATTTCCTGCTTTAATGATTACTTTTGCCAAATAATACATCGTTGTTAGAGTTACAAAAGAATATTTAATTGTATTACAAGACAAAAATATCATAATTGCATAAATGGGTGCCAGTATCCATTCACCAAGTAGCTTCAGTCGTGCCATCCTCAGCAACATCCTTACCTGCCAACTGATATATATACATAAAAAGTCAGTGTTGCTGAGTGAGTTCTAGTTTAATAATATAGAAAATATACTTTGGTAAACTTCACATGGTGATCATTCATCATCATAAATAATCCATCATTAAGAGATTATTTATCTTTCTTTCTTTCATTATCTTTCCCTTTCATTAACTAGGATCGCACAAAGCAAGAGCCTACATTGTTGATTGGCAACAGATGCCGAACCCCTATCGGTACCCATTTATAAGTGTTAGCTAACCCCCGACAGTTGATCCACACTGCTAGGCATGAAGCCTGCTCATGAACTTGGATCCCATTATTTATTGGTCAATCACAAGGATTAGACCCCGGATATGCCTTTCTTTGCTGAACAGCCACACATCAGTTGAGCTAACGACAACATGGTCGTGAACCTCCGTTTGAAAAGCTTACAGGCTTTTCACCTTTTGTTAGGCCCTGGGGTAACATTTATTAAGTTTCACTGTCCTTCTTTTATTCTTTGTGCCTACTTATTACGAATAATACTTTTATAATATTATTACCTAAAATCACATATCATGAAACTAATAATGATCATAACAAGCAGCCCATAAGAAGGTAAATAAAATATTTGACATATAACAAGCATAAACATCCATTAAGCATAAGTCTTAACACTTAAACTCTATACCCAAAATTTCAAAAACTCCCAAGTGTTCACAGCGCATGAGTAACTTATACAGCAATGGCTTAAAGTACTAAGTATCCACAGTGGACAACCTACGTCTACCGCGGACAACCAAGTCCACAGTGGATGAGTACAACACTAGCGTTCACAGCGGAGGAACATAGTCCAATGCGGATAGCCATAGTCTAATGCGGATGAAGGACATCCACAGCGGATAACTAAAAGTGTACAGCGGATGAAATGTACACAGCGGATAACCAAATCCACAGCGACCGTACAAAATTTTCTAAGGGTTCACAGCGGACAGTGTCCATCGCGGATAACCAACACCCACAGCGGACAACTTAAAAAATGTCACATGTCCACAGCGGATGACCATCATCCATAGCGGACACTATTCATACCTGCGATGCAACTTATGAAGTTTTCCAATCTCAAACATCATTCTAGCCTGAACTTAGCATAGATCTAACATGTTCCAGCTTAAAGCATAACAAACATCATCACAACATCATAGAAATCACTTAAAACCCACATACTTCAAACATAACATACAACCATGTAAACTCGTAGTTTAGTTAAGAAAAATAGTAGTTATAATGCATATCAGCCCCAAACAAGTAGAAAACATGTAAAAGTGGGGACCTAGAACTCACCTCTCAGCAACTTCGATTGAAACACCACAACCCGAGAGCTAACAAGAATATCTAACACCTAAACACATAAAACAAACAACCAACACAAGAAAAACATAAAAAGAGGTTTATAATCTCGAACAAGCAGAAATTCAAGAAGAAATCTTCTAGAAATCTTACCTTTCGAAGACTTGAGCTTTCTCTCTCTAAACCGGATGGGGTTTTTCTTTTCCAAGCCTTCAGCCGAATTGTGCATGAAAGAGAAGTCATGGGCGGCCTTACCACCTTTTTGAAACCCATTATGGGTAAGTTTACCTTTTGTACACCTCACCCCTTAACCTTTTGGATATTTATCTTTTCTTCTTTACTTTTCTTTTCTTGGAATTTTTCGGGTGTTAACAGAAGGGAGAGTGTAGAGATCAATTGAAAAAACATGTTTTTGGGAGCAAAATTTGTGGGGTCTAAGATGAGTGGGGAGATTACACGACTAAAGCAACATCTCACTCATACGGAGGACAAGTCAGTGTTTGTGGAAAAGTGACTGTCGATATATCAAAGAGAGTCATGCATCAATTAAAGAAGGGAAAGGTACAAACTAGAAAGAAAAGAATAGGGAGATACTTAGATCAAACTTGGTTGATCTTGATGAAGAAGATGAGGATGAGGAGGTCAGACGATGTACAAGAATTGGTATAAGAGAAAATGCTTCAAAGAAAAAGAAATTTGTGGGCTCTAGCAACGTGCTAGGTTCTCTTGATAACATTTTAAGACCGATCATGGAAAAACAAAGAAAATCACATTGGATAGAAATAATCCAATCAAAGAGAAGTTAAAGATGAATCTTGGGATAAAATTGCAAACTTGGGCTTATTCGGTTGGTTTACCCTTCAATGCCATACGTGATTAGTTATTACTTTATGTTAGGTATGCCTGCTCCATCTTATCATAATATCCGTGGGACATTGAAGAAAAAACGTTTAGAAGAAGAAAAGTTTGTGGATTCGTTTAGACCACATTGGAAAGAATATAGGTGTAGCAATATGTCTGATTTTTGGACAGACGGGAAAGGAAGGTGTTTGATAAACTTCTTAGTCAATTGTCCTTTTGGAACAGTATTTTTTAAATCAATTGATGCATCGGAGCATGTGAAGAATGCTAATTTAATCTTGGAGATAATAGATGAGATGATAGAAGATGTTGGAGAGGTGAATATTATGCAGGTAGCTTTACTATAATTTGTTAAGTTTACTTTGTGTTCATTTATTAATTAAATTCTTTATTTCTTGTAGTTCATCTATTGCCTAATGAAGAGGAAAATGATAAAGTAAGGCAGGACTTGAATCTATACATTGATTTAGTTGGGCAATTCAGATCTTCAGCTGCCATAAGGGGTATGATGAAAGTTGCACCATGTAAGTAAAATGTCATAAGTCATAACATATTCACATGTTTTTATAGCTTATTTATTTTATTAAATCACTCTAGATATTACAAAATATAGATATATGGTGGCGTACTTATGGGATCGACACACCTTTGCTCCAAGCATTTGCTATCAGGGTCCTTAGTCAAACTTGTAGTGCTTCACCTTGTGAACGCAATTGGAGTACTTTTGACAATATAAGTTTTTCTACCAAATATAATTTACTACATTTAAATTATTTACTATCATATTGTGTTAAGTACTTTTATTATTCTTTGTGTTCAGTTACATTCAAAGAAAAGAAATTGTCTTTTGCAACAAAAACTCAAGGACCTTGTATTCATTCAATACAACACAAGGTTACAAAGGCACTTCAAGTCATTAAAAACCAACAGATCTTTGGATCCTATTTTGTTAAGAGACGTAGAGGAGAATATGATTGGGTTGTCCCAATAGAAGTTGGCTTCAAGAGTTTGTTGATGGTAGAGAAGGTGTCTTCGTTGTCGGTTGTGCGGGAGGCAATGGGAGGAAATGAGAAGTTGGGCCAATATAGGAGCAAAAGAGAGCGCTACAGAGATGATGACGATGATGAAGTAGTAGTTGAAGTGGAAGATCTTGATGACCATTGAATTGTTTCGGTGATGTGGACTCGGAGAAAGATTTTGAGTCTTTTGATCAGATTATGTCATCATGTTTAAAAAACTAACTATTGACTTTTTGTTTTTGAGTATTTTGACTATTTACTTGACTATCTAGTATCTTATTATTAATATTATATGGTTTTTAATGTTTTATATTCAACATATAAATATACATATCTATAATATATATATATATATTATATAATGCAATTACCGATATCTCACCGATATATCATCGAGAGAACCGATATATCAAATATCGTCATTGACTGATATCCGATATTTCACCGATTTAACTGCTTAGATTATGAGAAATATCCAAGGAGGAGTCTGCTGACACACTCATGTGTATCGATTACCGTGAATTGAATAAGCTGGCCATCAAAAATAGGTACCATTTGCCTAGAATTGATGATCTTTTTGACCAACTACAAGGCGCTAGCTAGTTCTCAAAGATCGATTTAAGGTCAGGTTATCATCAAGTTATGGTACGAGAAGAAGATGTACCTAAGACAGCTTTTTGTACTCGTTATGGGCACTATGAATTTGTTGTGATGTCATTTGGTTTAACAAATGCTCTAGAGGTTTTCATGTATCTCATGAATCGAGCATGTAAACCTATGCTTGATAATTCTGTCATCATTTTTATCGATAATATTCTTATCTATTCACGAACTGAATATAATCATGCTCAACATCTATGTGAGGTTCTTAATGTATAGAGAAAAGAGAAGTTATACGCAAAATTTTCTAAATATGAATTCTGGCTTCGAGAAGTCTAATTCTTGGGTCATGTGATGAATGCGGAGGGTATTTTGATGGATCCTACTAAAATACAGACTATTATGCAATGGTCACCTCCTAGGACCCCAACTAAAGTCAGAAGCTTTCTGGGTTTAGCCGGCTATTATTGGCGTTTCATTCAAGGTTTTGGAAAATAGCTTCTCCGTTGACAAAGCTAACTCGAAAGAATTTCAAATTTGAGTGGAACCCAGAACAAGAAAAGGCGTTCCAACTTTTGAAAGAAAAGTTAACTAAAGCTCCCGGCCTAGCATTGCCAGAAGGAACAGAAGATTTTGTGGTTTATTCTGATGCTTCACATGTTGGATTGGGTTGTGTCCTTATGCAAAGAGAGAAGATAATAACTTATGCTTCATGAAAATTGAAGTCACATGGAGCAAATTACCCAACCCATGATCTTGAATTGGCAGCAGTGGTATTCGCATTGAAGATCTGGAGGCATTATTTATATGGAACGAAGTGCACTATCTACTGACCATAAAAGTCTAAAGTATTTCTTCGACCAAAAGGAATTGAATATGAGGCAACGATGATGGTTAGAACTTGTTAGGATTATGACTGTGAGATACTTTATCATCCAGGATAGCAAGCTGTATGTGTAGCTGATGCCTTTAAGAGCCGAAGGAGAAATACGCTCCAATTAAAGTAAAGTCATATAAACTGATTGTGAATTCAAACTTGTTTGACCAAATTAAAGTTGCACAAGTAGAGGCACTGAAGAAAAAAAATTTGAAGCGTGGGAATTATTGGTCAAGTTCAATATTTTAAAGAAATGATAATGAATTAAAGCTTTGGATGAATTTGGATTTCTCAAACTTGTAAGATAAAACAGATTCTTTAGGAGGTGCACAAGTCAAATACTCCATTCATCCAGTTGTGACAAAGATGTATAACGATTTTAAGAAAAAGTATTGGTAGCCTGGAATGAAAAGAGATATTGCTAAATATGTTGAAAAGTGCTTCAGTTGTTTACAAGTCAAAGCTGAACACCAGAAGCCATATGGAAAATGCAAATATTAGAAATTCCATTATGGAAATGGGAGCATATTACGATGGTTCTGGTGACGAAACTTCCTAAAACTACTAAAATATATGATACAATATGGGTAATCATCGACCGTTTAACAAAAAGTGCTTATTTTATACCCATTCGTGAAAACTATTCTTCGGAACAAATGACAGAAGTATACGTTAATGAGATAGTGTCAAGGCATGGTGTGCCAGTATCTATTGTATCAAATAGAGACAGACATTTCACCTCAAGATTTTAGAGGAAATTTCAATAAGGAATGTGCACCAATTTATTAATCAGCACAGCATATCACCCACAGACAGATAGGCAAAGCGAGAGGACGATTCAAACTCTCAAAGATATGCTACGTGCCTGTATTATTGATTTTGGTAGCAGTTGGGAGAGATATTTGCCCCTAGTAGAGTTCTCTTATAATAATAGTTGTCATTCGAGCATTGGAATGCCCCCGTTCGAAATGCTATGTGGTAGAAAGTGCCGCCTCCCGTATGTTGGGGAGAGGTTGGTCAAAGAGAACTTGCTAATAAAGAAGTGGTGGAGGCGACGAATGAAAAGATTGATTAAATCAAAGCACATTTAAAAGCGGCTCTGTATCGACAAAAGTCGTATGCTGATAAACGTAGACGACCAATTGAATTTCAAGAGGGAGACTATGTTATTTTAAAAGTCTTTCCATGGAATGGTGTGATTCGTTTTCGTAAACGTGGCAAGTTAAGTCCACGGTTTATCGGGACGTTTAAAATTATTGCTCGTGTGGGGCTAGTGGCGTATCGTTTGGAATTACCTGACGAATTAAACGGGATCCATAACACATTTTAATGTGTCATATTTACGAAAATGCTTAGCTGATGAAACTACATACGTGTCGTTGAATGAGATACAAGTGGATGAAAAGCTTAACTACGTAGAAAGGCTGGTGGCAATACATGATCGTAAAGTTAAGCAATTACTAAGTAAAGAAATAAGTCAAGTTAAAGTATTGTGAAAACATCGACGTGGTTCTCATACCACATGGGAAACCGAAGATAAAATGAGGAAGTATTACCCCGAATTATTTGAGGTATAAAAAGTTTCGGAGACAAAACTCAAATAAATAGAAGAGAGTTGTAACATTCTGTTTTGTGAATAAAAATAAAATATTTGAAAATTATATTTAAATATTATGTTAAGAGTAAATAACGGGTGAAACGATCATTTGAAAGATGAGATGTATAAATATACATTTAATTTAATTTCTAAAAATTATTTAATAATAATAACAATAATATAATTTTAAGGCTACATGTGTTAAAATTATTTTGAGAAATTACTTATCACTAAAATAAAACATAAGGACTAAAGTTAACATTTTTCTTCAAATCTTCATTCTAAGATATATAAGTCGGTCCATACACACAAATATACTAATATTTTAAAATGCTTCATGAGTAAGGATTGTAATATGTATCCCTTAAAATGAGTCGGTAACATATTTTAATATAAATATGGACATGTTGTTCATTATAAAGAAATCAAAGGAAGGTAAGAATGTCAAAGAATGGTGTTATAAAAAAAAGTGAAGAACAAACACTTATTTGAGTAGATTTGAATGTGAGATTTAAGCAAGAAAATATAGGAGTTACGGTGTATTTTGAAGACAATTTTGATTACAACAGTTAGCGGATTATATTCTACACTCAATTTAGTGACACCAGGAAGTAAGTACACTGACCCGTAACTAATTCATATTACATGTTTAAGTACATGGTATATGATTTATTTATTATGAGTTTGTATTAATTCTGTGAAGATGAAACGTGTTCAATTACATGTGATTTGTGTTTATTTATTTTAATAAGCATGATTATGGGAGAAAATGATACATAAGATTACGGATTCAAGTATGTGTATTAATAGTTTAAGAAGGAGTTAAATATCTGTAAGGATATCGGGTGTTGAAATCCCAAGGGGTTCGGCTTTGAAATCCATATATATAAAAGGGGAGTTAAATGTATGTAAGGATTTCGGGTGGTTAAATTTCAAAGGGTTCAGGTGTTGAACTCCACATATATAAAAGGGGAGTTAATAATCCTCAAGGGTTGAAAATAAACCCATAAGGAATTCGGGTGTTGAATTCCAAAGAAAATTAATGAGGATTAAATAAAAATGATTTTTGGGTGTTAAATCCCAATAGAAATGAAGTGTACTTACTTAGCGAAAGCTAATAAAAATATGTTTTAAATGTTTTCAAGAAAAGCACCTATAGATGGTTAAAGTTCCCTGGACATGATTGGACTGGCGAAGGAGCCTTACTCTCGTTTTTTAGTTAGAATAATAAATGTAATAGAAATATCTATAAAATGATTATGTTTTCTTGTAATATTAATATATTGTTATACAGGATATGTACTGTTACTGCGAGTGACAAATTTTAATTTGAATTGGGACCAAAACTCTGATATAAATTGCAGAAGTATAAAAAAATTTGTGTGTTTCAGTTATAGCCCTAATAAAGTACATAAATGACCCTGATATCTCTATTATGGCTTCTACAGCAACAGAAAAAGAAAGTCTTTATAAAACCTTGACCTATGGTGAAGCCATGTGCTCTCATGAAAAAGATAAATGATACAATGCTACGTTGGAAGATATGGCATCCTAGGAAAATAATTAAACCTGGGCATTAGTTGGCAAACCTGAGAATAAAAAACTAGTATCATGCAAATGGCTTTATAAATTAAAAGATGGAATTCCAGGAAGTGAAGAACCTAGATTGAAGCAAGATTAGTAGCTAAAGGGGGAGATCAGGTGTTGATTATAATAAAATTTTCTCACCAATTGTCAAACACACTTCAATCAGTGTCATATTGTTTATAATAGTTGCATATGATCTAGAATTGGAACAATTAGATGTTAAAAAAGCTTTTCTACATGGTTTCCTTGATAAGAAGATATATTTGAAGCACCCTTTGGATTTTAAGGTCAAAGGTAGTGAAGATAATGTGTGTTTGTTAAAAAACAATTATATGCACTCAACAATATCCAGAGCAGTGGTATAAGAGGTTTGATGAGAATGTTGTAACTCATGGGTTTTCTAGAAGCTCTTATGATAGTTGTGTTTATTTTAGAGAATGCAAGAATGTCAGTGTTATCTACTTGTTGCTATATGTAGATGATATGCTAGTAGCATGTACATATATGGATGACATTGTTACTACAAAGAAGTTGCTCATGATGGAATTTAAGATGAGGGAATCAGGGAAAGCAAGCAAAATTTTAGGCATGGATAAAAACTAGGAACAAGAGTTTGAGACAACTAAAATGACTCAAACATCATATGCCTAAAAGTTTTAAAGAATGCTATGCATAGTTGTAAGCCAGTGAAAACTCCAGTGGAAATGCATTTAAGCAATTTTTACAAGACTGGCCAAGTACAATTGAAGAATTCCTTATGCAAATGTGGCGGGAAGTCTTATGTCCTTGATGGTCTGTACAAGACCAGATCTTGCATATGTTGAGAACTAGGTTAGCAGGTTTCTAGCAGCTCATAAGAAAGTACATTAGCAGGTTGGTAAGAGGATTTTAAGATTCCTGTAGGGTACTAAGAGTTAGGGTATGAACTTTGGTTAGTGCTTGGGGAGTGGTCAAGATGTAATTGAAGGGTATATGGATGCGGATTATGCAAAGGATCTTGACAAAGAAAGGGTTATCATTGGGTATGTGTTTAAGGTAATTGGAAATACTGCTAGTTGCGCTACAATATTGTAACGCCCGGAAAATTCATAAAGAAGAAAAGAAAAGAAAGTAAGGGAAAGAGAATTATTTCAAAGCAAGGGGTTAAAAGTATGCAAGGGGCAAACCTGCCCATAATGGGTTTAAAAAGGTGATAAGGCTGCCCATACCCCCTCTCTCATGCATATTTTCGGCTAAAGTGAGAAGAAGAAGCTCCATCCGGTTCTAGAGAGAGAAAGTGAAAGAATTCTTCAAGAAGGTAAGATTTTTAAGGTGTTTCTTCTCGGTTTCAGTTGGGTTTTAACTTCTGGACCGATCTTTGTGTGTTTCTATGTGTTTAGTTGCTTCTTTATGTGTGTTTAGATGTTAGAACTCCATGTATTGCTCTCGAGTTTGCTATGTTTGACTCAAAAGCTGTTAATTCTAGATCCCCTCTTTTACTGATTTTCTACTTGTTTGGGGCTGATATGCGTATTGAAAAATGATGTTACTAGCAAAACCATGTTTTCCACTGTTAAAATGACTTTTTACGAAAATGTATCTTTTAAAAGATTTTTATGATGTTGAATGATTGTTTGTTATGTTTAAGTGTGTATCTTGATAGATCTAAGCTAAGGGTATGTTTAGAAATGATATTTGGGACTAGGTACTGCATAAGTTAAATCGCGGGTGATAAACTTGGTGTCCACTGTGGACACTAGTTGTCCGCTGTGGACACTTGATCATGGATAAAGTGTCCGTTGTGGACACTTAGGTATTTAGACTGTCTGCTGTGGACTTTGTTGTCCACTGTGGGCTTTGTATGTCCGCTTTGGACACTTAGAGAATTATGCATGCTGTCTGCTGTGGACTTTGCATGTCCGCTGTGGACTTTGCATGTCTGCTGTGGACACTTAGAGATTTTATGTTGTCCGCTATGGACATAAACTGTCTGTTGTGGACCCTTAAGTACTTTAGACTATCCGCTGTGGACACTTAGAATGTTTTAAGTCATCCACTGTGGATAATACATATCATTTGTAGACCCTTTAAGTATGCATACATGTCCGTTGTGAACCTTAGCTGCCCGCTGTGGACACTTAGCATTTAAACCATCCGCTGTATAACTTACTCATACGCTATGGACACTTAGAATTATTCTGAAATTTTGGGAATAGAATTTAAGTGTCAAGTACTTATGTATAAGGAACGATTATGCTTGTTTATTGTTTCTAATGTTTGATTCTTTTCTTATGGCCTGTTGTTATGGATAAAATTTATTATGTTTCATGTTATGTGATTATAAGGCGATGAATATTTAAAGTATTATTCATAACCAAGTGGACACAAAGAAATAAAAGAAGACAGTGAAACTTAATGAATGTTACCCTCGGGCCCTTATAATAAAAGAAAAGCCTTACACGCACAATGGAATGAGGTGCACGGCCTTGTTGTCGTTAACTCAACTGATGTGTGGTTGATTCAGGATGGACATCTGGGGTCTAATCCTGGGGATTGACCAATGAATCAATGGGTCCCGTATTGATGAGCAGGCTTCGTGCCTAGCAGTGTGGGTCAACTGTCGATGGGTTAGCTACCATGATAAACGTTTGCTGACAGGGGTTCGGCATCTGTTGCCAACCAACAATATAGGCTCTTGGTTTGTGCGATCCTAGTTAACAAAAGAGAAAGATAATGGAAGAAAGAAAGATAATGAATTTCCTAATGAACGATTACGTATAATGATCGATGATCACCAAGTGAAGTTTACAAAAAACTATATTTTCTATATTTTCAAACTAGAACTCACTCAGCAACGCTGACTTTTTATATGCATATCAGTTGGCAGGTAATGATGTTCCTAGGGATGGCACAAGGTTGAAGCTACTCATGTTAGGTAGAGATGATATTTTTGTCTTGTAATACAACTAAATGTTCTTTTGAAACTTGTAACGGCGATGGCAAAAGTTATTATCAATGCATGAAATGGTTTTTGTGTAATTATTCCGTTGCCATGTTTTCTTACTCAATATATTTTAATGTGTAATATGCTATGAATAACCAACTGTAGGGTATCCCGGGAAGGGGACCTTACAAGCTGGTATCAGAGCCAAAGTTTAAGAGGATTGGGTAAATTATTTTTAAAACGTAAACTTAAACTGAAAATAGGACCAAATGGAGGGATGCCAGCCCAAGTAGCTACGTGCCATCAGGTAATTTTCTTAAAGTTAACTGGTATATTGTGCGTGTACTATTTGATTTATATGCTTAGTTGATTTGGATGTTGATGTAGTCAGGATAGGAAATGCTTGGGGAATGAAGAGTAAAGTAAATGGCTAATCACAACTGGCCACTCTAATTAGGGACTTACTATACTTGACATAACCTGGGCTATTACCTTGAATGATCGTGTTGGCGTTTGAATCTTATAGTGTTTGGAGATGGCTGGTGGTAGATCTTCAAAGGCTTCTCGAGGTAGAGGTTGTGGTGTTGGACCGCGTGTCACGAGGAACAGGGCTAGGACCGCTAAAACGACACCTGAAGGGCTCGAGCTTCATCACCATGAAGGTGGGGATGAGAGCGTTAATCTAACGGCCTTAGTGAAGGTGGCTATAGTTGAAGGGGTTCACCAAGTCATGCACACGATTTTGCCATTTGTAGTGACTGGGGTCATTAGGGCAATAAGGGAAGATGAGAGGAGAGGGGAGAATTGGAGTGGAAAACATTTTGGTAGTGGCGGTTTCCCTCCCAAGGGCAAAAAGGCAAAGGTAGAGGGTCGCAAGGTGGCTGCAACCAAGTTAGGAGTGAAGGTGTGCAAGAAGTGGTGGAAGGGGCATGCAGGAGAATGTAAGTGGGGATCGAATCTATGCTTTAAGTGTGGGAGGGAGGGCCATATGGGAAGGGATTGCCGCGTGGTGAAATGTTACAACTGTGGCGAGAAGGGGCATATGAGCAGGGACTGCAAGAAGCCGAGGGCTGAGAACTCCAGGGCAAGGAAGGGGATCGAGAAGGAGAAGGAAGGGCATAGGGCTGAAGCCAGGGCATTCACTATGACCCGAGAGGAGGCTAGGGTGAACCCGACGCGGTGTCAGTTACATTTCTAGTAAACCAAACTCCTGCCTCTGTGCTTTTTGATTCCGGTGCTAGTAGAAGTTTTATTTCTACTGTCTTCTGTTATAAGTTGCCCTCTAGGAGTAGGAAGGTTGATGAGCCTTTCGATGTAGAAACTGTTATTAGTAAGTAGATCAGGATTTTTGATATGGTAGAAGACTGTGACATAGAGTTGAAAGGCCATAGGTTCTCTGCTAGGTTATTCATGATTCCCTTAGTCAGATTTGATGTAGTCTTAGGGATGGATTAGCTAGCAGCCTATGAGGCAAACATCATGTGTCGCAAGAAGATGATTAGATTGACCGCGCCCGATGGGAGTTCGACGACGATTTACGGAGATAGAGTAAAACGGTCCTAGAAGTAATTTCAATGGTTGTGGTAGAAAAGTGTATAAGGCGTGGATGTGGTGCCTATCTGGCCTATGTGAAGGACGTGGATACGACAGCTTCACGAATATCAGATGTACCAGTCGTGTGTGATCTCCCAGACGTATTCCCAGAAGATTTATCAGGTGTGCCACCTGACCGTGAAATTGAGTTCCAAATTGATCTGATACCTGGTGCCCAACCTGTTGCAAAGGCGTCATATCGTCTTGCTCCCTCCAAGATGAAGGAATTGATGACTCAGCTGAAAGAGTAGTTAGATAAGGGGTTCATTCAATCGAGTATCTCTCCGTGGGGTGCTCCAGTCTCATTTGTAAAGAAAAAGGATGGTAGTATGAGGATGTGTATCGACTACCATGAGCTGAACAAGTTGACTGTGAAGAACCGATATCCGTTACCGAGGATTGATGACTTGTTCGATCAGCTCCAAGGTGCCAGGTGGTTCTCGGGGATAGATCTTCGATCTGGTTACCACCAACTGAAGGTGAAGGAGCAGGATATTCCTAAAATAGCTTTTCATACGCGTTATGGACACTACGAGTTTCTTGTTATGTCTTTTGGTTTAACCAACGTGTCGACTGCTTTTATGGATCTGATGAATCGGGTGTGTCGACCTATGCTAAATAAATCAATGATTGTGTTTATCGATGACATCCTGATTTATTTGAAGAGCGAAGAAGAGCATGCTAGTCACATCCGCGAGGAGTTGGAGAAGCTTAGAAGAGAGAAGCTGTACGCCAAGTTCTCCAAGTGTGTGTTCTAGTTACGCGAGATTCAGTTTTGGGTCATGTGGTTAATCCTGAAGGGATTAATGTAGACTTGACAAAGGTTGAGGCGGTGATACAATGAAAGTCTCCAAAGATGCCATCTGAGATTCGTAGTTTCTTGGGTTTGGCGGGTTACTACAGGAGATTTATCCAAAACTTAACTAAAGTGGCAGCTGTGGTCTTTGCATTGAAGAGTTGGAGGCCACTTGGGAGTCAAAGGAAGAAATAAGATGGCACTACCCACATCTCTTTAAGGAGTGACAGGTTTCGGGGACAAAACTTATATAAGGGGGGTGGACTTGTAACGCCTGGAAAATTCAGAAAGAAGAAAAGAAAAGAAAGTAAGGGAGAAAAAGGGAATTATTTCAAAGCAAGGGGTTAAAAGTGTGCAAGGGGCAAACCTGCCCATAATGGGTTCAAAAAGGTGATAAGGCCTCCCATACCCCCTCTCTCATGCATATTTTCGGCTAGAGTGAGAAGAAGAAGCTCTATCTAGTTCTAGAGAGAGAAAGTGAAAGAATTCTTCATAAAGTGTCTGCTGCATAAGTTAAATCGCAAGTGATAGACATGGTGTCCACTGTGGACACTAGCCGTCCGCTGTGGACACTTGATCATGGATAAAGTGTCCGCTGTGGACACTTAGGTATTTAGACTGTCCGCTGTGGACTTTGCTGTCCGTTATGGGCTTTGTATGTCCGCTTTGGACACTTAGAGAATTATGCATGCTGTCCGTTGTGGATTTTTGCATGTCCGCTGGGGACACTTAGAGATTTTATGTTGTCCGCTGTGGACATAAACTGTCCGCTGTGGACCCTTAAGTACTTTAGACTGTCCGCTGTGGACTATGGTTATCCGATGTGGACACTTAGAAGTTTTAAGTCATCCGTTGTGGACAATACATGTCCGTTGTAGACCCTTTAAGTATGCATACATGTCCACTGTGAACCTTAGCTGTCCACTGTGGACACTTAGCATTTAAGCCATCTGCTGTATAACTTACTCAGCGCTGTGGACACTTAGAATTATTCTAAAATTTTGGGAATAGAATTTAAGTGTCAAGTACTTATGTATAAGGAAAGATTATGCTTGTTTACTGTTTCTAATGTTTGATTTTTTTTCTTATGGCATGTTGTTATGGATAATATTTATTATGTTTCATGCTATGTGATTATAAGGCGATGAATATTTTAAAAGTATTATTCATAACCAAGTGGACACAAAGATATAAAAAAAGACAATGGAACTTAATGAATGTTACCCTCGGGCCCTTATAATAAATGGAAAGCCTTGCAAGCATAATGGAATGAGGTGCATGACCTTGTTGTTGTTAGCTCAACTGATGTGTGGCTGATTCAGGATGCACATCTAGGGTCTAATCCTGGTGATTGACCAATGAATCAATAGGACCCGTATTCATGAGCAGGCTTCGTGCATAGCAGTGTGGGTCAACTATCGATGGGTTAGCTACCATGATAAACATTTGCCGACAAGGGTTCGGCATCTGTTGCCAACTAACAATATAGGCTCTTGCTTTGTGCAATCCTAGTTAATAAAAGAGAAAGATAATGGAAGAAAGAAAGATAATGAATTTCCTAATGAACGCTTACGTATAATGATGGATGATCTCCAAGTGAAGTTTACAAAAAAATATATTTTCTATATTATCAAACTAGAACTCACTCAGCAACGCTGACTTTTTATATGCATATCAGTTGGCAAGTAACGATGTTGCTGGGGATGGCACGAGGTTGAAGCTACTCGGCAAATAAAGACTGGCATCCATGTTAGGCAGAGATGATATTTTTGTCTTGTAATACAACTAAATGTTCTTTTGAAACTTGTAACAACGATGTATTTCTTGGCAAAAGTTATTATCAATGCATGAAATGATTTTTGTGTAATTATTCTGCTGCCATGTTTTCTTACTCAATATATTTTAATGTGTAATGTGCCATGAATAACCAACAGTGGGGTTTCCCGGGAAGGGGACCTTACAAATATATTATGGCTCTCTTTACAACTAAGGCCGGGTATATTACCTTAACAGAAGATGTCAAAAGGTCTTTATGGCTTAAAAGGTTTGTTACTGAGTTAGGAATGACGTTTACCAACTTCATAATACTTTGTTGTAATCAAAGGGTTATTCAGCTCACTAAGAATAGTGTCTTTCACGAGAGAACTAATCGCATCCATGCCAGGCTGCATTTTAAAAGTGAAGTGATAAATAACAAAGAGGTTGAAGTTCAACATATTGATACTAGTGATAATTTGACAAATATGTTCACTAAATGTCTGTTGGGACCTAAGTTGAATTCTATGTCATCGAGCTTGGAATTGGTTAACTAATGAGATTTGGACTCTGAATGTGAGATTGTTAAGTGTTAGAGCCGATTTTATAAGTTCGAGGGGGGGGGGTTGTTGTTATCAATATGAAAAGTTGGTTTTATTGTTGGTTTCTAATAAAAAGTTTGCTAAACTCTAGGGGAGGTGAAAGTGTCAATAGTTTTATATTCCTGTTAAGGTTTGTTATGAGCTGATTTGGGGATATAACCAATGTTTTAGGGTTTCTTCTTAGCTAGTTCATTTTGTATTTCTGTTTCTTTGTAATTTAGTTCTATTCCGAGACTATCAAGAGATTAATCGAGTATTGTTCTTAATTGCATTACTAATTTCGTTCTTCATTTGGTGTAATCACTTAAAAAGGCATACAAGCCAATAATTTTGTTAAGATTATTATTATTAAGTAAAATGATAATACAACCGAATCATAATTTACAAATATGTGTATTTTTGTGAATGATTATCATAAATTTTGGTCCCCTTAAGCTTTAGACCCTGAGTGGTCGCCCATCCGACACCCCTTAAAGCCGGTCTTTAAATATTTTATAATACATATATTTATATTCATAGTTTTGTAAAGACATTGCTAAGTATTAGTATATGATCATTTGTATAAAAGAGTTTCTATAATCGGTGAATATAACTAATCGCATACTATATATAAAGTTAAAATAACTACTTGTTACATTCTCTCTTCTCTCTATCTCTATTTATCTCTCTCCTTTTCTCTCTCTCTCTCTTTTATTTTAAACATTTCAACTTTCTCTAAAATAAATATTCCTTATAAACATATTTTTTATTAAGTAGAAACTAAACATTTTGATTAAAAATTACATTTTTTTGAAGAAAAAAGATTTTTAGAAACTATGAATCTTTTTAAACAACGTATCTTTCTACACATATGAAATATTTTAAAATCGATTTTTTTTATAAATAAAAGGTTTTATACGAAATGTTTTTCTAAAAAAATAATTGAATCCTAGAGTTTTTAAACAATAAAATATTTATAAAAATGATATTTTTTTCAAAGAAAAATTTTACTAAATACGAAAAATTATTTATAAAGTAAAAATAACTAAAACCCATAGTTTTGAAATAATGAGATTTTTATTAAATATGATATTTTTTAAAAACAATATTCTTAGAACGAAATCTCATAACATATTTCTAAAAATGAGAGTTAAAAAACACTTTTTTAAAATGAAAGTTTTAAAAAAATTATAAAAGTATTTTATTAATTAAAGTACTTACTGATATATAATTTTAGTTATATCTTATATCAAAATATGTTTATATTTTCTAGCTTTTCATTAATTTTAAAATTTTTTATTTAACCCATGTAATACATGGTTATAACATAGTTGTGTATATATTTAACAATAACAACAAAAGGGATGATTGATTCGGGCCCTTCATTTTTGTTGCCTTTCGTAAGATGCAAACCATATTCATTAATATGGAGGCCATCATTACAAGAAGTAGGGGATTTAACATTTAAAAACTCATAAGATTGTTGAGTAAATACGGTGCATTCATGATTTAATGCCCCCACCCTAAGTATTGAAATAGACATTATTTTTGATATTTTTGAAATGAGTAACTTTGCAACATGGAACATAAAGCATGAAGGGTTAATGCAAAAGGGACGATTATAAAACAACATAACTGTCTCTTTTCCTCTCACATTAAAATTTGGGCAATAATTACTATATCGAAAGTGTTTTAGTGGTTTTTACAACTCTTTGCTAGAAGTTGATAATGTATTAAACTTCAATAATTAAAGACACCAAACGTATATTTTTTATGAGCGGTAAATCTATAATATCCTTAAATTACAACAATATAAATCATGTCTGGATTTAAATCCTCTAACAAATGAGCTAGTCCTATATTATGACACTAAACACATATGTGTGCATGTTTTGAAGTCTTCTATGTGCATTTAACTTCTATTTGAGAGTCAAAAAGCTTGACTTTTGGATTTAGAAACATGTAACCATCTCATTTACTCTACTATTTATTTTTCCGTCCAAATCATTTATCTATTTTTAAAAAGTTAAAATAACTAATTGCTACATTCTCTCTTCTCTCTATCGCTATTTATCTCTATCATTCTCTCTCTCGCTCTCTCTCTCTCTCTCTTATTTTAAACATTTTAACTTTCTCTAAAATGAATATTCTTTATAAAACATATTTTTTTATTAATTAGAAACTAAACATTTTGATAAAAAAATACATTTTTTTGAAAAAAAAGATTTTTAGAAACTATGAATCTTTTTAAACAACGTATCTTTTTACACATATGAAATATTTTAAAATCGATCCTTTTTTAGAAATAAAAGGTTTTATACAAAATGTTTTTCTAAAAAAATAATTGAAACCTGGATTTTTTATACAATAAAATATTTATAAAAATGATATTTTTTTCAAAGAAAAATTTTACTAAATACGAAAAATTATTTATAAAGTAAAAATAACTAAAACCCATAGTTTTGAAATAATGAGATTTTTATTAAAAATAATATTTTTTAAAAACAATATTCTTAGAACGAAATCTCTTAACATATTTCTAAAACGAGAGTTAAAAAACACTTTTTTAAAATGAAAGTTTTAAAAAAGTTATAAAAATATTTTATTAATTAAAGTACTTACTGACACATAATTTTAGTTATATCTTATATCAAAATATATTTTATATTTTCTAGCTTTTCATTAATTTTAAATTTTTTTATTTAACCAATGTAACACACGGGTTATAACATAGTTGTGTATATATTTAACAATAACAACAAAAGGGATGCCTGATTCGGGCCCTTCATTTTTGTTACCTTTCGTAAGATGCAAACCATATTCATTAATATGGAGGCCATCATTACAAGAAGTAGGGGATTAAACATTTAAATACTCATAAGATTGTTAAGCAAATACGGTGCATTCATGATTTAATGCCCCCACCCTAAGTATTGAAATAGATTTATGTTTTGATACAAGTGTACACATTATTTTTTATACTTTTGAAATGAGTAACTTTGCAACATGGAACATAAAGCATGAAGGGTTAATGCAAAAGGGACGATTATAAAACAACATAACTGTCTCTCTTTTCCTCTCACATTAAATTTGGGCAATAATTACTAAATCGAAAGTGTTTCAGTGGTTTTTACAGTTCTTTGCTAGAAGTTGATAATGTATCAAACATCAATAATTGAAGACACCAAACATATATTTTTTATGAGCGGTAAATCTATAATATCCTTAAATTACAATAATATAAATCATGTCTAGGTTTAAATCAAAGACCTTTAATCTAAAAGACAAGAGTCTCTAACAAATAAGCTAGTCCCATATTGTGACACTAAACATATATGTGTGCATGTTTTGAGCATTTAACTTGTATTTGAGAGTCAAAAAGCTTGACTTTTGGATTTAGAAAGTTGTCTTTTAAGGTGAAACTAAAATTAAGGTTTTTTTGACATAACCATTTAGAAAATGGTTTAGTCTAAATTTTAGGGTGTTACACTTATATTAACATACTTTAACGAACATGTAACACTTATTTCATTTATGGAACAAAAAACAAGTGCGATACTGCACCCCAAATCATGTATATTATATAATCAGGCCATAAAAATTCATTTGAATATGTTTTTTTAGATTTTGGTTATTCACGTCTTTGATTATTATCATTGAACCATATGTTATGTGTTGATGGTCATAATAGACAATTATCTTTTCTTCATTATTATAGAGGGTTATATTTTGTAAGACCGACTTTGATAGATAACATCTGTTTTGTCTATACTAATTATTCCATAAAGTAAATTTTTTAATTGTGTAATTTAACCATCACAGGTATGTTTTCTCAAAAGGTGATCATTTCAAGTGTTTACATTGTCTTAGTGAAATGGCCTAAGTTGATGTGTGTATGGATAGTTGACTTGATCAAACAAGTAAACATTTGGCATGTCATACTAAGTGACTAAGCGAACAATCACAATGTCAACTTTTTACAAACTTTTTCATTTTACTAAGTATGAACCAAAACTTTACCGGCCTTTTAACCCTTTGAGTTGTAATAGGTTAGTGCTTAACCTAAGTCATTTTAATCACATTTAAATCTCAAATGGTGAAACAAAAAATCACTAAAGATTTTTTCTTACTTCTTTGAACATTATTTGAACCACCGAACTTTGTACTGGTGGATGATGGTAGTTATGTTCTATAATTTCTAGTTGATAAATTGCATTTGAAAGTTTACCTTTCATAAATATTAGATTATAAACAAGTTAAAAATAATGATAATGACATGAGGTTGAAGAGATGTGAATAAAAGTGAAGTTGAAGTATAATGTCACATTGAAAGATATGTTTTAAAAGCTGGTTAAAGTAGTTTTAAAGAAAATTCCATTTCGGGGAACTAATATCAAAAAATCATACGTGTACGATAATATAACTGAAATTCGGGTAAATAGGATATCTCATATGATGACCAGATAAGAGAATCTGCTTATTGAAGGAAAACACAGAAAAAAACTATACTTAATCATTATGAATAAAGACTAACACATATTTATTATTTATTAGAAAATATTATGTTTGCAAATGAATTTTGAAAATTTCTTACGCTAACTTACAGGTTACAACTTCTGTAAAAAGTTTTTAATTAATTTATTCATTTTAGCATCCTTAGAAAAATATATTTTCTCTATCTCTATATAATTAATATATATACATATATATATATATATATATATATATATATATATATATATATATATATATATATATAGTTTATTTACCAATCATAATTTTATAAATAGTGCACAATCTATTACTTATTGACTTTCATCTCATTTATATGCATATATTCATTATAGATCACTTTATAATATAAATTCATGTTTTCATTTTGATTTTATATTTTCTTAATTGTATATATACATGCATTACCATTTCAAATTTATGAATATGTTTAAACATTCGTCATCTTTTAGAAGTCGTCATCCCCTTTTACCCACTACTCTTCAACACATATTACATTTCATCTTTGGTTAAACGAACCTTCACCAACCCAAGAACTAAACAATCAATAACTTATTTCAAAGAATCAAAATTTGTTCCAAACAATCTCGTGTTCTTAACCACACTGAAAGAAATACACAAATACACAAACTCATGCTCAAATATGTAAAATCGATCAAAGAAATCGAAACCTTATGTAAACTAATTAATTCGAAAAAAACATAATAAACTAATAGCATCTGAGCATAATCAAACCTACATGACTGTTTTCACGTGTGTTAGTGTGTGCCCATCCCAAATCAAACATCATGTCTTTACGCATTGAACCAAATCAAAACACACAAAAATGATTGAAAAAGAAAAGAGGATACATTCTTAACAATAGTATGTGGTGTATTTCAATAAGATATTCTAGTGATAAAATATCACAGAATAGTAATCAAGTTTTAAAAATGGTCTTTTTTTATCATTTATTCATATTTTCCTTAAATTGGATCACTAAATCATCAAATCGAGTAATCATTGAATTTTTTTATGTCAAGAAAGTAATGGAGGAGAAGAAGTCGGGGTTGGAGTTTCAATTTATGAAATTCTATTAGAAATAAAAAAAACATGTATTATATTAAAAAATAAAAAAAACATAAAAAGAAATGAAATATATCTAAAACCCGCCACCCGAAGGCTCAATGCGGTAAAACCTGGCTCACCAACAACAATTTTGCTGCCGGTAGGATTCAAACTCACTACTTTCCCTAGAGTAAGGTGTTGTTTATTTTTTCTGCAGCAAAATATCTGTAGTGTGCGGATCACATCTGCAGAAGAAGAGGTGGACCAAAACTCTGCAGTCTGCAACAAGAAGAGTTTCTATTTTTTAACGTCTGCAGACTGCTAAAATCAACTGGTGGTGGTATATGGCGGTGCTGGACGGTGGGTGGTGGTGGACGGTGGGTGGTGGTGGACGGTGGGTGGTGGTGGTGGTGGACGGTAGGTGGAGACGGACGATGGTGGAGGCGGACGGTCGTGGTGGCAGACGGTCATGGTGGCGGATGGTGGTGGTGGAGGTGGTGGGTGATGGTGTATGATCCTCTGCAGACTTAAGAAGTGATTGTGTCAAGTCCGCACCATGCAGACCCCGCGCAGACCTTTTTTATTGAAAAGTCTTTCAAAAAACAAAAACTCTGCAGACCTCAACGTCTGCGCGTGGTCTGCGCGGCGCAGACAAAAAAAGTCAGATAGAGCTTTTCTAAAATAACAAAAAAACCCTAAATCATGATGAGACTACCACTCAATCAGGTTAAAATTAGTTAATCGTGAGTTATCTAATTAAAATATTTTTAAAAGTTAGATTATTATTTTGTAAAGTTACTCGCTTACTCCTGAAATGTCATATTCCTAACTAAAGATTAAGATTTCAAAACATAGAATGTATTTGCTCGCAGTTAACAAAAATAATAATAATAATAATAATCTTTATCTTTATACTTTAATATAAGAGTAACTTGAGATGACACGTGACAACACCACAATTATCCTCACCAAATTTTTCCCGCCTCTCTCTCATATTAAATAATTACCTTAATTATTAATAATATTATTTAATATTTTTTTAAATTTAATAAATTAAGAAAGAAATCTATTCATTAATGTTATTTCTAAATAAATAATTTTTTTATAAAATAATAATTTTTTCTGAAGCATAAAACTTTTTTAAAAAATCTTTATCTTTATACTCTAATATAAAAGTAACTTGAGATGACACGTGGCAGCACCACAATTATCCTCACCAAATTTTTTCTGTCTCTCTCTCATATTAAATAATTACCTTAATTATTAATAATATTATTTAATATTTTTTTAAATTTAATAAATTAAGAAAGAAATCTATTCATTAATGTTATTTCTAAATAAATAATTTTTTTATAAAATAATAATTTTTTCTAAAGCATAAAACTTTTTTAAAAAATACGAAATATTTTAAAATTGGTATTTTTAAAAAGTCAATTTTTTTTAAAAACCAAAAATAATCAAATTTAGGAGTTATAATAAGAAAATTTTTAAAATTAATATTTCTATACGGTTTGTTTTAGAACAAAATGTTTATTTTTTTTAAAAAAAAAATTAAAAACAAAATTTTAAAAAGTTGATATCATTGTTTTATTATTTGTAGTCATTTCTTATATGTAATTTCAGTCATATCATATATTTAAATATCATTTTATAATTATTAATTTTTATTATATTAATATTTTATTTATTTAACCCGTGTAATACACGGGTTTACTAAATCTAGTAATAAATAAAATAAGTTTCAAACAAAAATGGCAAATTTCGTAAATACCTGATCCGAGATTACGTAAACGCATATACCTAACTATCCTCCCGTGGCAGCCGGCTCGTAGTAACACCCAATCAATATCCGCCACGTTGCACCCATGACACAAATCCATGACATGGCAAGCTGTCATTCGACCACGTCAGCGTAGGCTCCACGGTGGAGCAACTCCCTTGTGAAACTCAACGCTAATCCAACGTGATTACCAAAGACGAAGTCGCGTATATAAACCCTACTTTGTACGTTGTGATCTCACACTCTGTGTAACAATGGCGGATCGGAGGTTAAACCCTACTTCAATCGCATTTCTCTCGCTACTACTCTTGTCTGTTGCTTCTGCTAAAGTGTTCTTTGAGGAACGCTTTGAAGGTAATTTTTTTTGGTGATTTGTAGTTTTATTCCGGTGAATGTAGGATTATGTAGCTGTTTCGGTTTGATGTAGTGGATTGGTGTGGTCATGTGTTTGTCTGATTTGTTTACGTTGATCGGATCTGTTCTATGTAGGTTAGGTGGTTTGTTGATATGTGAATTAGATTAGATAATTTGATGCAGCGATCGAGATCGTTAGATCGAAGTGGTTTTGAGAAACTTTGTGTAGAATGAAGGGATTTGATGTTGCGTTCGGAGATTGTATTCTGTTATGTGCAAGCGTCATTGCTGTTGTTCTTACTGGAATTACGATTAGCGTTTGATGTCGTTAGATTAGGGCTATTTGTGAATGGATCTGTGTCTGTTATTGTGGTGGATGAGTAGTTGACTGATTCTCTACGGTAGAGATTGGTTGCTGATGGTAACAGTTTCGATCGTTGGACTGTTTTAGGGGGCCATACCATCAGGAGATTGAAAACGCACTAGCATTTAGCATTTTTGTTTTATTACATGAACTTTTTTGCTAATTATATATCCGTTTGATTCGATGTTATTTTGTCAGATGGATGGGAGAGTCGTTGGGTTAAATCTGACTGGAAGAAAGATGAGAACATGGCTGGGGAGTGGAACTATACATCTGGTAAATGGAATGGAGATGCTAATGATAAAGGTAATTCTTGTACTCATTTCGATTGGTATGATAGTTTGTCAAATGTAAATGGTTATCAGTAGAAGTCGTATGGATTAGTTATCATAATTATTAAGTTTATATGCAGCTGAAATTAATTGCATTTTTGTTTGTATAATAGGTATACAGACCAGTGAAGACTACAGGTTTTATGCAATTTCAGCTGAGTTCCCTGAATTCAGCAACAAGGATAAAACTTTGGTTTTCCAATTCTCCGTTAAGCACGAGCAGAAGCTTGATTGCGGTGGTGGCTACATGAAATTGCTCAGTGGTGATGTGGATCAAAAGAAATTCGGTGGTGATACTCCATACAGGTTATTTACATATACAACTCTTGCCTTTAACATTTCGTATCTTTTCTCATATTGTAATTGCTTATAGTTTAATCTTACTGTTGACTACAGTATCATGTTTGGGCCTGATATTTGTGGGTATGCCACAAAGAAGGTTCACGCGATTCTTACATACAATGGGGAGAACAAGTTGATCAAGAAAGATGTTCCTTGCGAGACTGACCAGCTTTCACATGTTTATACTTTCATTCTCCGCCCTGATGCTACCTACACTATCTTAATCGATAATGTGGAGAGGCAGAAGGGAAGCTTGTACTCTGATTGGGATCTTCTCCCACCAAAGCAGATTAAGGACCCCGAGGCTAAAAAGGTATATGAACACAACTTGGAAATAGTTTGTTTGTGCAATCTTAAAGAGTATCCATTGTAATATTCAATCAATTTCAAATTTGTGATGACAGCCTGAAGATTGGGACGATAAGGAGTACATTCCCGACCCCGAAGACAAGAAACCTGAGGTAGTAAACTGTTCATTGTTCTGATTTTCTTTCCAAGATTCAAATGGGAATCTAAAGTTGATTTGATATTAGGGTTATGATGACATCTCAAAGGAGATCCCTGACCCAGATGCCAAAAAGGTATGCAATTTTCATTTTACATTCTTGATCTATGTGATTTCCTTTTATTTATTCAATTCCTGATTAAGAATGGTTAATATTTCAGCCTGAAGATTGGGATGATGAGGAAGATGGTGAGTGGACAGTCCCAACTATTCCAAACCCAGAGTACAAGGGTCCATGGAAAGCAAAGGTTTGTGGATTAAATGCTTAACATTCAAATTTCATTTTTTTTAAACCAACTGCATTAAACTTACATATGAATGCTTTCTGATTGACAGAAAATCAAGAACCCGAACTACAAAGGGAAATGGAAGGCACCCATGATTGACAACCCAGGTATTCTTTGTTTTAACTATGAAGTTGCTGCTGATATACACTCATCTTTAATATCTACTTTAGTTTGTACTGACGATGAATCTTTTCTGAATATAGATTTTAAGGACGACCCTGATCTGTATGTTTTCCCCAAGTTGAAATATGTTGGCATAGAACTATGGCAGGTAAATGTTTGTCAATACGCAGTAAGTATTCATCTCTGAGAATTGAATACTGAAACAATGTTATGGTTAATTTGCAGGTGAAATCAGGAACTCTCTTCGACAACGTGTTGATATGTGATGATCCTGAGTATGCCAAACAATTGGTAGAAGAGACATGGGCCAAACATAAAGATGTATGTTTCTTGTTTATATCTATAAACTTACCACCATTTTCTCCTTCTTACTATCATTTTTTTCCCTATAAACTTACTATCATTCTCTCCTTCTTACTATCAATTTTTTTTTCTGTTTTAGGCTGAGAAGGCAGCATTTGAAGAGCTAGAAAAGAAAACAGAGGATGAGGAATCAAAGGATGATCCAGCTGATTCTGATGTAAAGCTTTCTCTCTCTACTTTCTTTAGTTACATTTTAAAGCTTGAAAATATCATATTCAAACTTTCATAATACCATATATTATCCAACCAAAGTCACTTGAAGTTTCATATTTGAAATTGGGTATATTTAATGTTAACATTCTCTTATATTTGGTGAATTAAATTAGTTACTGAGAATGATCTTGTTTCAGGCTGAGGATGATGAGGCTGAAGCAGAGGATGAGGAAGAGTCAGAAGAAAGTGAAGTGAAGGATGAGCTATAGATGAGGGGTAGAAACATAACTTGGAATCTGAGCTGAGGGGTTAGACGTTAAAGATTTTATTTTTTAAAATGGTTTTAGGGCGTTTCTAATAGATGATATATAAAACAATTTGAAGTGTAATGCAGCAGATTTTCTGCCCCTGATTTGAATTGCTTTGAAAGTAGAGGACAATGCTTGTGTTTGTGTTATGACAAATGATTTTACTTCTTAACATTATTTCATCTTCAAAAACCAACCTGAAATGCAGTAGATACGTCTCCATCAAACATAAAACTAAGCATCACCAAAACATAAACCATTAACACAATTGGACCCAAAACGTAACCCCAAACACCTTAATCAATTAGGAAAAGATGGGTGTTTACATGGGAGGGGAGAAGATAAACACACAGAACAATGTGATCAGAAGACGGTAATGCTTGTTGATGGTGCGGTACGTGGATAGATGGCGTAATGGTGGAGTGGTGCAACGAGAATGAGAAGGGTGACCGGATAATGAAGTCAAAGAAGATTTACTCGGAGGAAGTTTCTTTTGTTTTTTAGTTGTCACATAGTAAAAAGAAAGCCATATAAGCGTCATGCTTTTTCAGATAACTACTTATAAAAATGTTCAAGAGTAAATTATTTTGATAGTCAACGTGGTTTGTTAATATTATATCTAAGTTTGAAAATTATAAATCTAGTTTGAATTGTTTGACAAATGGTTACCTTTACTGAAGTATCCCATTTTGCAGTTTGCACTCTTTTTCCCTGCTTGTCATCATCCAATAGTTTCACTCCTTTCTCTGTTCGTGAGAATCTCTTAGCATCATCACTCCTTCGTCTTTCTATTGACAAACATACTTTTGCAATCCGATCATTCAAGAATCAAGGTTGAAAAGAGTAAAAATATTTCAAAATATATATATAATTTTTAAAATCTTCTTTGTAACTTCTTATTTTTCATAGGACATCCAAACTTGTTTTCACTTAAGATTCATCAATCATCATAGAGGATTTTTAGAAGCTTGTTAGGACGTGCGTATGCTTATGGTAGAATAAAGTATATAGATTTTGTATATATAAATGAGCTATTTGATAAGATGTTGCAAGAGTCAGGGTCATGGTAAGAGGAAAACCCAGTCTATTGTCATTTTCTTGTTCCCGAGAGTGATATTGTTTGCAAGGATTAGGCAAATATAATTATGTTATTGATTAAGCGTATAAATGATAACAAAGTTTCAAGTTTATGCCTAACCATGGGGAGACCAAGTTGAGAACATATTTCACTACACCCTATACTCTCAAAGTTGTAACTGAAAAGTTTGAGGATCATTACAGAGAAATTGTTTGTTTTCATGCTTTGCTATTTCAATATATGCTAGATCATTAGGGAGAAATTGTATCATTCAATACTTGTGTTTCAATTTGCCATATTGTAAATATATGTGCATAAAAATAATCATTCGAATCCAAATATATAAATATTGGCACTTAAATCCAAATGTTTCATAAAAATCGGCACTTGAATCTATTTTACTACACCTAATTAACACAGTTAGTGTTTTTGCTGAATCTTTCGCACTTGAGGTTTATTTTAGTTAAAATAATTGCAAAAAAAAAAACCAATTCACGTGAGGCACACGTGAGGCATTGTATCACCTGTGAAGGCATTTAAGCCTTCTGTTTTCATATGATTCTATGTTCATACTATTACAGTATCATGAAAATGATCTTATATGCATAATATCAGGGTTCAATAATCATAAGTGCAAGCATATACTTACGTACCATATCATAAACCCTAGAACATGCATGTATAAAGATTTTTTATGTTTAACACACATAGATTTATAAAATAATGTTCATGAGTATGCTTATTAGCGAAATCGTTAACATACACTTCAAAATGACATCTAGAACTCTTCTATTAATTGTAAACAAAAAAAAAAAACCTAAAAATAATGCTTCTTGATGAGTAGGACCGAGACACTATCAAGCTTCAATCTTTTTACATTAAAATCATCTTTAAAACATTAGTTCTCATTACATCTATGCTAGCATGAACATGACGTGAAAGCTTACGCTTTTTGCTTAAGTGAAGATTTCTCTTTTCGGTTTTTTTCTCCATCTAAAACATGCAACCGAAGGAACAAGAAGAAGGGTGAGGTGGCCATGTTTCTATTTATAGTAATTTTTAGAGCAACAATTTTAGCTTCTGACAATTTTAACCCTTTTGTTTCATTTAGTAACGGAGAGCCCCTTTATCCTTTTTTTGATCTTGACATAACCTGCGTTTATCTGAAAATTTGGGGTGTTATATGAAATTATCATGTATTAACATCTTCAGTAGCAGTCATTTGATGCTAACCTATCTTATGGTATTAGAGTGTTATTAAAAAATACACGGGCATAACTTCAAACCCAAAAGAACAGGGAAAACAGTGCCAAAATGTTATTTATGATGGACCAAATTGAAAGAATGAGGTATCCTTGAGGGTGCAACAAGCAAACAATAAAGAACTGAGCAGAGCTAATTCAAACTACCAATCTAACGGCTAAAATTCACTTGATGACACCATAATTTCATTTCTCTCAATTCTTATTGGCCCAATACACTCACTCTTTACATTCATAGATCCAACGGCTGACATTCCACCACACACACACACACACTCCCCATTTCGTAGATATTCATATACTACCAAAAACACCCAAATTCCCAAATTGTGCAACAACATTCAATTTGTGTTCTACCTTTCTTGCTCTAGGGTTTACCATATATAATATATGTAATATAACATAATCACAGCAAGCGGGCGTTCCTTGTTAATCAATCACGGGATTTACGAGCCCTTGTGTTCGTTAAATCGATCAATTCGATTGTTGCTGGCAATTTTTTGTTTAATTTAGGTTAATCGACTGGTAATCATGTTTTTGGTGGATTGGTTTTATGGAGTTTTGGCATCGCTAGGTCTATGGCAGAAGGAGGCTAAGATCTTGTTCTTAGGGCTCGATAATGCTGGGAAAACCACTTTGCTTCACATGTTGAAAGATGAGGTAAGTTTCTTAATCGTTCCTTCTTACAATTACGTTATTGGATTGATTTTCATTGAAATATGTACGTATGATTAGTGAATTTGTTGAAGGTAGCGTGTAATTTGGGTTTTGTGTTGGTTTGATTTTGATAGAGGCTGGTTCAGCATCAGCCAACGCAGTATCCGACGTCTGAAGAACTGAGTATTGGGAAGATTAAGTTTAAGGCTTTTGATTTGGGAGGTCATCAGATCGCTCGTAGGGTTTGGAAAGATTACTATGCGAAGGTATGGTTTGATTGAAATTGGATTGATATCTGTTGATGCATATGATTCTTTTCTTGTGGATTGTTCTGTTATAATGGTAGTCCTTGATGAAAGTTATTCTACCTGTTTTATACTGGACTTTTGACCTTTGAATTTAGCTAGATCACTATTTGCTGTTGACTTTTCCGCTTCAAAATTGATATGAATGGTATATTAGGTTGTTAGTAAACAAATAAACGTACCAGTAAAATCCCGACTCATAGCATATAGCTATTGGTACGGGGAGGGTGAGATGACAGCAAACCTTCCTTTATACCTGGGTATTCTTAGATTTAGTGTTAACAAAGATTAAAAGTACGGAATCGAGCCTCGAGGCGTTTTCCCTTCGCCTCGTGAGTAGGGCTGCAAACAAACTGAACGTTCAGCGAACAGTTCGTGAACCGTTCTGCGGGAAGTTCGTTTATGTTCGTTCATTTAGTAAATGAACGAACACGAACAAGAAAATTTCGCTCGTTTAGTTAAACGAACGAACATGAACACGAGCCGTGTTCGTTCATTTATGTTTGTGAACGTTCGATAATGTGTTTGTTTATGTTCGTTAATGTCCGTTCGTAAATGTTCGACAATGTGTTCGTTTATATTCTTAATTTTTGTGTCAGTTATTTTTATGACTATTATATCAAGTATTTTTTATATTTATGTTAAGCACTTATCTATTTTTGATTGATTTTGTGTAATGTTTGTAATATAAATATAAATTTTATTATAAAATAAATCTATAATCATTTGTATTCGTTTGTGTTCATAAGTTTTTTTTGTTCGTCATGTTCATGAACAGTTGTTTGTGTTCGTTTGCTTATGATTGTGTTCATTTGCGTTCGGTAAGTGTTCGTGAACAGTTCATAAATATATTCATTTTCTTAATGAACGAACACGAACAAAGAATCTCGTTCGGTAAGTGTTCGTGAACAGTTCATGAACAAGTATATTTCTTAACGAACGAACACGAACAAGGCCTTGTTCGTGTTCGTTCGGTTCGTTTGCAGCCCTACTCATGAGGCGTAAGCCTCGAGGCGAATCGAGGCGTAAGCCCGAGGTGGAATTAAAAAATAAATATAAAAATTATATATCTTATAAAAAATAAAATACAGATTAATTTCATCATAGGATTCATTAAAAACATCAAAAAACACACATTAAAAAGACATGAAATGTTTGAAACTGATACAAAAAGTCTAAAACATCAAAAACAAAGTGAAAAAACCCCTAAGGCGCCTTGAGGCGCCTTGAGGCGCACATGAGGCACACCTGAGGCTCACGCCTCAGGTGCATGAGGCGCACGTACAAAACAATCCACTGAGGCGGCGCCTCAGACTTGTTTTCTGGGCGCCTCGCCTCGAGGCGCGCCTCGAGGCGCACGCCTCGCCCGTTTTTTAAAACCATGAGTGTTAATGTAATACATAAAAAGAAATTTAATTTCACTAGAATAAAGATTATAAACATTATAGGTATGAAGTACTTTATGAAGGTGAAAAGGTACCTCCCTTTTTGTGATGGATGGGTTATAATTAGACAAAGAAGATGGGGTTGGTTGCATATTTGGATAGTACAGCCCTAGGTAGTTAAAGGCACAACTTGGCATAGAAAATTAACTATTTAATATTATTCTACAAATAAAGAAGCCAACATATGAACAACCTGATTAATTGCTTAGATTTTAAATAAGTACAATTAGCACAATGCATAGTTAATAAAATATCAAATTATCCTTGTATTAACACACTGAATTTAGGGGCTGGTTATGTGGTGCTAAACACGTGTCTGCTTCTTTACCATATTCTTGTCGTCTCTTTGTTAATAAAACACGGCTCTAGGGCTGTTTATGTAATAACCAAAGAGTTGAAATTGTCGCTTTGCCCCCTAATTTGTATCTTTATGCGTTCTGTACACGTTTGTTCCCTTGTTTTATTACAAAAGTTTACAATCAAGTGATTATATTCAAGTCATGGTCAATTAAATAAAAGCACATCATTTAAATAATATGTAACATTTATTATTTTTCTTATGTGTTCCCTGTTTGAATTATTAACATAATCATTCTTACCGAACTATGAATGTATATTACTTTGTATAGAGTAAACAATCTTTAGCTCCTTGATACCTCTACTAAGAATGTATCTTACTTTATATAGAGTAAACCATCTTTAGCTCCTTGACGCCTCTACCATAATGATTCTCATTAACTGTTACGTTAATGGCTTGTTTGGAGGAGTTTTGGTCCACCTAATTTCAGTTATATTCTAATCACATGACTCTATGATTTCTCCTTCAGCTCCTGTGCTCAAACAATCCTTTAAATTGTCCATCCAATTCTTTAACAAAAAGATGGGGATTACATCTAAAGTGCATTGAAACTGATGGTTTGAATCTTTGAGCAACTTCTTTCCATGGTGTGTTAAGGAAAACATTTAGGTCGTTTGATTAGTTTTTGTAGTTCTAAATAAATAAATATCAAACAGATGATATTATGCATGTTTGCGCACACACACCAATGCATACATATATATACACATGCGCATACACAATACATATTATAGTTGTATATGGGTATGTATATGTATAATCATACACACATGTACATAGGTTGGCTATAGCTGATGGTAAACTAGCATCTGTCTACAGCACTTTTGGTGCCAATTAGAATGCATCATTCTGGATATTCTCTGTGTTAATATTTGGTGCGCTTATAAACATTGTGTTTGGATTAATATTAGGTAGACATCTAATGATCTTAAGTATCTCATGTGCGTGTGTGTTTTTGATATAAAGGTGGATGCTGTTGTCTACCTAGTGGATGCATATGACAAAGAACGATTTGCGGAGTCAAAGAAAGAACTAGACGCCCTGCTGTCAGACGAATCATTGGCAAGCGTACCTTTCTTGATTTTAGGCAACAAGATTGACATATCGTATGCAGCCTCGGAAGATGAGTTACGTTATCACATGGGGCTCACCGGCCTCACTACAGGCAAAGGTAAGGTGAGTCTGGAAAACACAGGTGTTAGGCCTCTTGAGGTGTTCATGTGTAGCATTGTGAGGAAAATGGGTTATGGTGATGGCTTTAAGTGGGTTTCTCAATACATCAAGTAGGAAATGAAGCAAGAACATTGTAAGGGATTTGGTTTTTAGTTATATGTTCTGTGTTACATATTGGTTATGTCATATATTTTGCTTTAGTCTGTGGGTCATCAACTATTTGAAGAAGAGATTGGTGGTGATTTTGGTTTGGTTGATGATGTGGTGCTTTTGGGTGGCAAGTGATTGTGGTTTGTAATGGAGAGTAATGTTTTCAATTTGATTGGTTGTTTATCCGTTGTTGATACATCATGAACAAACTGAAAAGTTACGTTAGATGTGATCTAGATAGAGCTTGGGTCATGAATTGTTGGAAACTTTTAAGTTACCATGTAACTACATTCACTTTGTATTTAGAATTACCGAATTTTACATATTTTCTCTTTTTAAAATCATATATTACACGTTTCCCCAAGGCTTAAAATTAATTACATACTTGAATTAAGCCTAGGGACGTAAAATAATACCAAATAACGTCAATGTCACACCACCGTTAGTGACCACCAACATTGAAGTTGCAGTGTGTTAATATGAAGAAATTAGATCGAAACGTAAAACATAGAAAAGTATAGCTAATTTGATATATGAATCGCGTGTTACGACGAATCCGTTAAACGAGAAAAAATAGAACTAAAAATGTTAAATCACATGTGCACAATGTTAGCTTATAAAATTTAAAATGGTACGTAAAATTTCGAGGGGCACCAAAAACGCCTTGCACCGTCCAAGTGCTCTTTTCAGGTGAGATTCCGTCCAAAAACGACTTTTCGCCGGACTTCCGGTCAGATTTTGGCCGGATTTGGCCGATCTCTTGCAAACTTCTATCAGTTTTTGTCTAGAGAGTTTTGTGTTTCTGATTGCATTACCGGAGTGCATAAAATTCAAAAATTCAAAGAAGAGAGAAGAAGATGATGATGAGAAAATGAAGAACCTCAACTTGGTTTAAAGATTTACCTTTGACATGACAACATACATAGTTTTACACTTTTGCAGGACTGTTATTGTTTCACAACAGTGACAATTCAAATTTTTTTTCTTTAATAGTTAGTACACAACTACATATGGTATAAATTATTTTAAACTAAATATATTAAAAGATTTAAATTTTGTTGATACTAGTTAGATGATTTTAATCGTTAATTATAGTAGTTTTACAAATATATTCTAAGAGTATTATTAATTTTATATACTTACTAAATATATTTCTTATTTTTTATTATTATTGCGCCTCTCTTGTTTCGGGCGAGCGTCTTTTTTGCGCCTTGCGCCTTGGCTCCAGGCGAGTGCTATGCGCCTTGAGTGCGCCTTGTGCCTTCGACAACATAGAGTAAAGTGAAATATAAAAATGTTGAATCACAAATGTATGTTGTGACGTGTTAACTTGTAAAATTTAGAACAAAATGTAAAACAAAAATTTGCAAATGATAAAAAGTATAGGGGACCAAATTAAAAGTAAAAAATGTATAATATTAAATTGCAAAAGATGAAAATTTTTGGCTAAAAGTAAAAAATTAAATTTTATGAGGTCACATTGTTAAAGATGAAAAGCTTTGGGTCAAAAATAAAAAAAATCAACTTTTTTATTTGAAAAACAACCTAAGCATGAGGTACGACCTCAATGCACAAAGCTAGTTGATAATTAGTAAATATTAAATTTCCCATTCCTAATACATATAAATTACATATTTTTTCATTTCATTATAAATAACCTTTCAAATGACTATTTTATATTGTTTTTACTAAGAGATTTTTACGTATTGATGTTTTGTTATTATAATTGTTTAAAACTTTGACAATTGTGTTTTGCATTTGAAAATATAACTTGGTTATCGGTGATTAATGTTTTAAAATGAAGTTTTTAACCATTTTATTTGGAGTTGTAATTTTATTGTTTTTATTTATATATAAGACTCGAACTTAAAAAGGTATGTGTTTAATGATCTTAGAAAGGAATATGTGTAAAAATATCTTAGTGAAAATATGGATACAATAATTATTTCATAACTAATTTTAATAAAATGGTATATATGTAATATATCTGTTTTGAAAAGAGAAAATATGTAATTAATCTTTTAACTTGATAAATATGTAATTAATGTGTTTAGGAAGAAGGAATATGTAAATACCCCTTAGAATTATTATACAAGTAGGCTAGTAACACCGTGTTAAAAAAAGAAAATAGTAAACCAAATATTAAATTTAGTAATAATGATTAAAGTAAATAGTAACTAAATATTAAATTTAGTAAGAATGATTAAATAGTTAGTATTAAAAATTTAAGAATTCATAAAGAGAAACAACATTACTTATAAGATAAAACATCGATTTTGGCGGTTTTGGCTTGTCGGCCCAGCCAAAATTCATCAAAAAGCAAATGGAGAAATTCTCGCCTGCCTTTTTTCAAGCGTCTTTGCGTGGAGAGAAAATAGCCTTCTTATGTTTATAAGATAAAACATCGATTTCGGCTTGTTGGGCCCACCAAAATTCATCAAAATGGCCTTCTTATGTGGACCTCAAGCCTCAAGGGAACACGTTTGTGACCTAAATCCACCACCAAGGTTCTTCTCTTCACCAATGTCATCAATGAAGATCAAAAGGTTCCTCTACTGGGTTCGATGGCCCGCAAGCGAATGGGCTCCTCACAAAGAAGTGAAGGTTTACCCTTTGTCACAAAAGTATGCTTTTGGTGTATCGTGTAAACTTTTCATGGACGAAGATGATGAAGATAAAGTTGCAAAGGTACTTGAGAATTTCAATATTGTCATAAACGGGATGATCTCGATGCCTGTAGATTTTTCCGGTACTCGATACAACCGTGCAGTGAAAGGAGGGAAAGTTTTTCGTGATATTTTGATGAAAATCATATTAGAAAGGAGAAAGGAATTGGTAGAGCATAAAAAGATGGTGCGACATGATATATTGTCGAAAATGCTACTTGTGACAAATGAAGACAGGAGGCTTATGAGCGAGAAGGAAATCTCGAATAATATTATAGGGTTACTAGTCGCGAGCTATGAAACTAATAGTGTAGCGAACACATTCGTGTTAAAGCATCTTGCGGAGAATTCACATATCTATGACAAAGTTCGTGAAGGTAACCTACAAAACCGTAAAACATCTAAATGTTACTACAGATTGCAATGATCGGGCTAGAAAACAATAACAGATCAAATCAGCTTCGACATTTCGTTTCCTATGAGTTAGATTGACCTGCAAACACTTTATCTTAAAACTAAGAAAAAATTACAAATAACTAATGCATTAAAATTTGATTACATAATCCTAATTTCTTCTATAATAATCTTAAACCTTGCAATGGCGTTCAAAAATCTCTATCACGAAGCTATGAAATGGATCATGTTGAAATTATACAATTAAAGTGTTGTCGGGTTAGGGTTGATATTGTTGACACAAATAAATTATAAATATACGAGTCATATTCAGGTTGCTTAATTTAAACACCAATCCGACACGATTGCCACTTCTACTTTTAGCTATTTTTCCATCTGAGATAATATACAACCGAAATTGACCCATTCACGACAAAAAGATAAAACATTTATTAGTTATTTATTCATTTCATTAAAAATAACCTTTCAAATAACTATTTTATTTTGTTTTTACTAAGAGATTTTACGTATTGATGTTTTGTTGTTATAATTGTTTAAAATTTTGATAATTGTGTTTTGTATTTGAAAATTTAACTTTGATTAGCGGTGATTAATGTTTTAAAATGAAGTTTTTAACCTTTTTATTTGGAGTTGTAATTTTATTATTTTTATTAATGTATAAGACTCGAACTTAAAAAGTATGCATCTAATGATCTTAGAAAGGGATATGTGTAAAAATATCTTAGTAAAAATATGGATACACTAATCATTCCACAACTAATTTTAATAAAACGGTATATATTTAATATATTTGTTTTAAAAAAAGAAAATATATAATTAATCTTTAACTTGAGTAAATATGTAATTAATGTATTTAGAAAGAGGAAATATATAAATACCCCTTAGAATTATTATGCAAGTAGGCTAGTAACACCGTGTTGAAAAAAGAAAATAGTAAACTAAATATTAAATTTAGTAATAATGATTAAAGAAAATAGTAACTAAATATTAATTTTAGTAATAATAATTAAATAGTTAGGATTAAAAATTAAAGATTTCATAAAGAGAAACAAGAAAAGTAATAATGATATATAAAATTAAAAAATTTAAGATTTCATAAAGAGAAACAAGAAAAATAATCTTTATCTTTATATCTTTATCTTTATACTCTAATATAAGAGTAACTTAAGATGACACGTGGCATCACCACAATCATCCTCACCAAAATTTTTCCGCCTCTTTATCATATTAAATAATTACCTTAATTATTAATAATATTATTTAATACTTTTTTAGATTTAATAAATTAATAAAAACACTATTCAATAATGTTATTTCTAAATAAATAATTTTTTTATAAAATAATAATTTTTTCTAAAGCATAAAACTTTTTTAAAAATACGAAATATTTTAAAATTGGTATTTTTAAAAAGTCAATTTTTTAAACACCAAAAATAATCAAATTTAGGAGTTATAATAAGAGAATTTTTAAAAATGACATTTTTATACGGTTTGTTTTAGAACAAAATATTTATTTTTTTAGAAAAAAAATTTAAAATAAAATTTTAAAAAATTGATATCGTTGTTTTATTATTTATAGTCATTTATCATATGTAATTTCAGTCACATCATATCTTTAAATATTATTTTATAATTATTAATTTTTATTATATTAATATTTTATTTATTCAACCCGTGTAATACACGGGTTTACTAAATCTAGTAATGATATATAGAATTATAATGAGTGATAACCTTATGTACTTATTTATTATATTAAAGTTAGAAACTAAAGGATCATAAAGGGAAAGAATGGATAAAAGAATGTGATGTGTATAAAGATCAATTGTAAATATAGTTAGTAGCTTTTACTAAAAAATTATATTTGCAGTGTTAAATGGCTTATGTATTGAAGGTTGAGAAGATTAAACCTAAAATTTTATGTAAATCAGGAAAAAGTTAGACATGTGAACCAAAATATACCAAAAGTATTCACGAGTTAATACGACTTCTAATTTATAAAATAGTTACATCTAATTCTTGTTTATTTTAAATTTCTGATAAAACATAGTTGATCAATTTAACTAAAAACGTAACACAAATTTTAAAAAGTTAATCAAAAGTAGACAGGCTAACATACAAAGTTGCAAACCCAATCAGCCTGTCTGAGATTCAAGTACTCAACCAACACTATCAAATTTGTTTAAGCTAAATCTGAGTCTTTTAACATCATATTAAATTCACATCGGAATATAAACTCCTCGTCTCCCAATTTTTATGATAAAGTCTCATTTGCATAAACAAAAAATGTAAATATCCTTATTTACATGCTTTAGGATATTACATATCTGATATCATGGGTGAAGCATTAAAAAAGCCGGGAGGGAACCCCGCCCCCCGTATTTTTTTCGTCAGTAGTGTTAATTTTTGGTCCGATAGTGCAAATTTTTAGTCCGTTGGTGTAATTTTTTTTTATATATAATGAGTTCGCCCCCATTAAAACAAATTAGTTTCGCCCCGTCCCCTTATAAAAATATCCAAGCTCCGCCATTGTGTGACATGCCACAAAATTTAAAACTTACAAATACTAACTATAAGACCATTCACATCCTATTTCTTATCCTCATCCATATAATTATACAAAAAACAACTATTTTTTCTCTTATCTTTCCTATTAAATAATATTTTTATACCTATATCATTATATTTTCTCTCTCTTCCACTATCAACCACTCACAAGCATTCTATTTAATATAAGAATTACGCTCACATAATTTTAAGAAATATATAATATAAAGATTACACACGAAACGGGTTGTAAATGCTGTAGAGCGATATTCATGAACCCCACCCCAACCCAATACTCTTTGCCTCTTTGCTGTGGCGGACATTAAATATTATGTATCTTTAAATATATAATTTATTCAAGGTAACACAGCACAACGGGGATGTAGCTCAGATGGTAGAGCGCTCGCTTAGCATGCGAGAGGTACGGGGATCGATACCCCGCATCTCCACCATATAATTTTATATGTTTTACAAAATTTAATGAATACACTTTTCGATTATATTGCAGAATGCCAGAATCAATTGTAAGCAACATGAACTATCCATAGCATCTTTATATATAATGGTAAATTTGTTCTTTGTTTTAGTAAGTTACAGATTTACACTCTTTCGACTTTGGTTAAATATAAGAAATGACTGTTGAGCAATAGGCTTCATTCACGGTTAAATATAAGATGCTGAAGCGCGCCTCACTGCGAAACACAGAAAAACCCTTTGCTTGCACTCCCTTGTTGCTGATTTGATCATCGCCTTGTTGTGCCTCGTGGCTAGGCGCGCTTTTTAGAACACAGACCATATCTACATCGAGTCTAATGTAGTCTTGAGTTTATTACCAAAATAATTAACAACTTACTACAAATTTCCCTATAAACAAGTACATTGCTAATTTTAATAGAGTCACCTAATCATGCTCTGCCCTGCTTCCTTGCTAATGTTACTTTTCATCATCAACAATCTAATCTTCTCAACTTCATCCCACATCCCCTTTTCTGCATATATATTTGATAATAACACATAATTACCAGAATTCCATGGTTCCAAAACAATAAGCTCTTTAACTGCTACTTCTGCAAGCTCCATATCACCATGATTATGACAAGAGCTAAGCAATGCACCCCATAATGCAGCATTTGGCTTCATGGGCATTGATTTTATCAACTCGTAAGCCTCTTTCACGCACCCACCACGCCCAAGAAGGTCAACCATGCACCCATAATGCTCGAGCTTTGGCTCGACTTGATGGTTTGAGACCATTGAAGAAAACAGCTCCCTGCCTCTTTGAATCAACCCCGAATGCACACAACATGTTAACACACCGACCAAAGTGGACTCGTTTGGATTCAATCCTTTCTTGATCATCTCATCAAACAAAGCTAGACCCTTTTCGACTTCTCCATTGTAAGCCAATCCTGATATCATAGCATTCCAAGAAACCACATTTTTCAACCGCATATCATTGAAAACCATGAATGCAGCATCAAGAAGCCCGCGTTTGCAGTAGAAATCAACAAGTGAGTTCCCTACAGAAACATGTTTCTCATAAAGTTTACTCGATTTAGCATACGAATGAATCCACTGCCCGATACCATCCTCTCCCAAACGAGCACAAACCGGAAGCATAGTCACCACCGTAGCCTCATCAGGTTCAAAACCACCATCACACATCTCATGAAACACCCTCAACGCCTCGCCCTCTCTCCCGCTTTTCGACAAGCCAGATAACATAGTGTTCCAAGAAACCACACTCCTCACCCTCATCTCCTTAAACAAGCCATAACCCATATCCACATTTCCCATTTCACACCACCCACGAATCATCAAGTTCCAAACAACAACAAGATCTCTCTCACGCATTTCATCAAACACCTTATGCGCATCACCCATTCTCCCACAATTCACATACAACTCAACAACCCCAATTCCAACAGCACTAAACAACCGAAACCCACGTGAAAAAACCTCACCATGGACCAGTTGCCCCAATCTAACATCCCCAAGATTCGCACAAGACTTGAGCAAAGGGGCGAACGTGAACTCATCAGGCCAAATCCCACGTTTCTTCATGGCGCAAAAGAGATCGATCGACGTTTGCGAAGGGGGTGATAAAGAGTAGCCTTTGATCATTGAATTGTAGAGGAGGATGTTGGGGTGATGGGTCTGGAGGAAGATGAGATGGGCGTAGGGCATTTGGTGTTGTGAGCTGCAAACGGAGATGAAGTGTGAGAGGATGTGGTTGGATTGGTGGAGGTGGTGGCGGAGGATGTGGGCGTGGATCTGGGTGAGGTGGGTGCGGCTCCGGTGGCCGTGAAGGTGGCGGAGGATCCTCCGTTCGACGTCTCTGACGCTGGTGGCTCTGCTCATTGGTTTGGCTACCATTTTGATGCACTTGGTTTGGTGGTTTGATCTTTGTGTACTGTATTCATGTTTATTTTGAGTTTTCTTGTGCCTTTTCTATGTATTAACGGTAACAATCACCATTTGCCAGAATGTTATAAATATATTCTATATATATGAGTTATGATTGTAGGAAGATAACACATTCAAATAATAAAAGTTTTCTCATTTTCTCTATTTTTTTCTTCATTTCTCTATTATCTTCACTATCACATGCATAGGGAATGTTGCTATAGGTCTTTGTTTTACAACGGGTTATCAACATGACAAAAGAAAACTTGAATGGGAAATGCTTAATTCTTGACAAAAAAACCATTTGTAATGGGAATAAAAATAACTTGAAGGCTTAATATGAATTACCACTGAAATAAATACATAGCATATCTCAACACAAACATGAACTATTGCTCTCATTATTATTGGTTTTGCAATCAATTGGACTTTTAATGTTCGTCTCAACAAGAGCAATTTATGTATAAACATATGATATTCATCACTTATTTCAATGATCATTAGTAACTTGAGATTAATCTTGTTGTATAACAAATATGTTATTCTGAAATAATTTGTTTGCTATCTTATTAGTCAAGTCACATATCACGCAAACGTTAAGTTGCGAATTTGATATCATTTAGGCTATGCATTGATTTAAAACATTAAATGTCATACTCTTTATTATATATATCTTTTATCAATTTCATAACATTTAAGGATTCACACCCTATTCTAGTTAGTAAATAACTAACCTTACTTAAGAGCAAATATTACATGTACAATTTATTAGTTTGAAGAATCTCTGATTTTTTAATACATTTCACATCATCATTAACTCGGGATGGAATAACCGGTCATGCAAATAAAATATTTACGTTCATAAACTTCTAGTTTATGATCATATGTTTTTTACTCGTGCTTGTTTAATACACGGTATAATACATACGACAATAGTGTACTATTATTTCAAACACATTTTCATATTTTATTTATAGAGTCACTCCTTAGTGTGCTACTTCTTGTGGTTAATTTATTATTAACATGATTGATCTTAATTACATGATCAACATTACAATTTCTTTAATTACTTACTTGATCATGAGATAATTTTATAAATGATATTCGTACCGGGGAATAAATTAGAACCACATAATTTTCATGGTGGTTTTACAACTTTCAATAATATTATCACTTCTAGAATAAATATGAAAATTGTATTATTTACTTTTTGCTCATAAATAATATTCTTATCATATAATATCAATTGAGAAGCGATTGTGATCGATTTATGATCATTTTATCTTTTCAAAATCTTTCAACTTTCTGTACGTTTATAACGCCTTTAGGATGTATGATCCATGAGATGTCCTTTCTTTACACTAAATTATTTCAATAATTTGTGGATCATTTAGTATAAGCAAAACAAGTTTATAATTATTCACGATATTGATAAGAGACACAAATTAATCTTTTATTTTCTTTATTCAATACGTTATAGTAATTAAACTATAACATATAAAAGACATATACCTTAAAGTTAAAATAATATGATTTTCAACATCAAACATACCATCATACATATTGTTACAACATGTTAAGAATATCAACTACTAAATCAAATGTTCCACCATTATTTAACATGTTGAAGACAATTTTAAAACCAATAGCAAGTTGTATGCATTGTTAAAACTAAAAGCAAATTATATGCATTATTTTTTAAATGTAAACAAAAGAGTTTAAATTGAAGAAAAATTTGAAATGAAAGACGATATTACAATTATATTTTTCTGCCAGTATGTTGAGCATTTATGTGATGATGTATCAATTGATTTACATCAAAAAGATGTTGAAACATCTAATTTAGACTAGCTTTTCATCTAAGTATGGTAAATATTGTATGCTCATTGTCTCTAATATATATCAAAAAATGAGAAAAACTTGATTTAAGAGCACCATGTATGTGTAATTGGTACACTATGTTTTGTGCTAGCTTGTGTCTAGAAACGATACATTGAAAAATAATAAAACAACTATTTAGATGTCATTAAGGTATGAAAGGTATGTTATTATATATAACTAACTCATGAAAAAAAGTTTGGTTAGTTTTGTATATCCAAGAAATGTATCATAACACGATCATGAATCTTGGGGTTATGTTTATACAAGGAGGCACTACGAGTCTTATATGAAGGTAATATATCATTGCTCGACTTAAAAAGATAAGATCATGCTACACATCATCGACTATGAAATTTTTGAACAACCCATTGAAGATCGAAACTCATCTATTGAGGTTAGAGATTATATAAATCAGGGGGAGGAATATGCGTTGCACTCTTTTTTTTTTAGCTATGGTTTTGTCTCACTGGGTTTTTTTAGAAATGTTTTTAACGAGGCATTATTTTCAAGCATATTGATAAACAAGAGGGAGTGTTATAAATATTATTGAATTGTGGTTAACAATATCATTTGTAACTTATGAGTTGTTACTATTTCTCATTAACTTAGCTTTATTGTGTTTAGTACTAAACATCCTATATATATGGGTTATGGTTGTATGAAGATAACACTCTTAAATAATCAGAGTTTTCTCATTTTCTCTGTATCTTTCTTTGTCTCTGTATTATCTTCATTATTGCATTCATAAGGAATGTTGCTAGTAGGTCGTTGTTTTACAACAGATATTAACATAATAATAATGTTTAAAAAGCAATGTAAAGGAACAATTTGGATGTGATGTTTTGAGGTGATAGCATTTACTTGGCCGCCGGTCTTCTCCACCTGGGTTCTGAACATCAAGTCGTTTGGGTCTCTCCAACGTTGAGCCTTTCCTAGGGCTTTAGTGTTCTAGTGGTGGCTTTCATGTATGAGGGGGGTTCTAGGGTTCCAGCCTTGGCTTTTGTGTACGAGGGGGCTCTGGGATCCCTGATATGGCGAGTAATCGTGTTGGTCGTTGTTGGGTACGTGGTGGTGGAGGTATGGCCGATTGCATGTCCTTAATAAGTAAGAAATGATGATAATCACCTTAAAGATCAATGTGAGTTTGGATAAGCGAAGAAAGGCTCTTAGAAATTAGATCAAAGGCTACAAAGCTCCACAGATCATAACAAAATAGTTCATGGCACTTGACTTGATTATTAAGTAATCTAGTGTATACTTGAAAAGAGTTACAAAAGGGCATAAAGTCACATACAACATAAGATGTGGCAGATTGGATTTACTAGATGCATGGAATTTAAAAGAGTTCAAATGACCTCTAAAAGAACAGATTTCCAAGAAAGTTCAATAAATACTTTCTATGAATACAAGAATCTTAAAACCATGAGACAGAAGTGAACAATGTAATCATGGATGTAAATTTGACATTCTCTTCTTAACAAGTTAAAGCTTAAAAGTTAAGAGACATGTTTTAATCTTGGATGGTGAAACATGATATAAGGATCCATTAGTATTGCGATATTTCTAAAAGCTAATAGAAACATTTAAATGACTTGGACATCAGCGGTTAATACCAAGCTCATAATTGTTTATTGTGTTCGAGTTTTAGTACATTTAAGATTCATGAATAAAAGTTATTCTAAATCTCCGTAGTTGATTGGATATATGGGGATGATGAACTTGTATGCCTGAGTAACAATAGTTGATAACACTACTACGAGATATGATTAAAAGCTACAACACGAGTAAAAATAAATAGTAGATTGTTAAAGAGTTAAACAAGTCTATTACGAATAAAAAACATTTTTAAGATTAATTATTTATGAAATCATTATTCATGGCGAACTAGATTTGTAATTTTACATTAAAACTAATTTTGTAATTAAAAGTTACAAAATAAATCATAAATAATATATATGAGATGTGTATAATCAAGTGTTAATTATTTAGATAATAATATAACTATACAACTATTATATTATTAAAATAATCAAAGTTATTGGTTATTTATGACTGTTCGATAATTATATGGGATTAAAATGTAATTAGGTTAACCCTAACTTGGAGACTAAGTTATTGGTTAACTATAAATACGATTAAGGGTTTTGAGAAAACACACTATAAAAACACAAGAGGATTAGCAATAGTTGCGAAACCCTAATCCCCTTCTTCTCTCCCCTTGTCACCACCACCACCGCCCCGTCATCCTATCCCACTTACGATTTGTGCTGCCACCACTATCTCGTGCCGTCGCCGCTCTTATGCCACCGCCTATGCTGCCGCCATTCTTTGGTCATCCCAGTTGTGTTCATGTGCCTTCACTTTGTTTCCTGTCACCATTGTTTTCGTGTTTGTAATACATCCCCAACATCATTTGGTTACATTAATGAATATGAGACTATTATCTGATAGAGATCCGGGTATTTTGGTCATCAGGTTTGTGACACAAGCGGGAAAGGGATCTGGATTTTGAATAGGTAACTAGGGTTGTTATTTTGTTTCGTGATAGTAAACCTAGCGATTCGATTGCTACCATGTGGTGTTGTGCTTTGTTTCGGTCTACTTTCTCTTAAAAAGTATAATCTTTTAAACATCGTATGGTTGCGATTGAATACTTGTATTTTTTGCGACTCAGATCGGACTGATTAGTTAGAAAGAGCAACCTGTCCAATCCACCCCAATACATTTTGTAGCCAAGGGATCGATCGTTTCAGTGGTCTAACCGGGAATTGGGTTAGACCGGATTTTTGAAAACTTTTAATTTAATTTTTAATATTTTGGATTCTAATGAGTTTAACGAGTAGATTGGACAATTAAGTGGAGTGTTGGACTTAAGACTTTTGTTAAGATTTATATATAACTATAAAATACAAATATAAAATACTTATATTGAATTATAGATAAAGTTATATATAATATCATATATATATATATATATATATATATATATATATATATATATATATATTATGACATCATCGGCTTTTTAAATCCAGTCGATCAGTATTGTGACCGGTTCGTTGTTCGATAAGGTTCTAAATATATTGAATATTTGTTTTGCAACTAGACTCCTTGTGGGTGTCTAGGGTTTTGACCTATATCGGTTTATGCTTTTGTTCCGCTACGTGTTTTGAAGCTCTTTTAAATCCTTGCACGAAATCTAACAAACTTTAGTTCTACTTGGATTAGACACTATTAGATTTAACTTAAAACCATTAGTGCATCTTGTTAAAATTTTATCAGAGGTTTCCATGTGTTGGTTGACCCTTGAATCTAGAATTCAATTATTTGAGAAGTGCATGTCTTTGAAGCTATTCGGGCATAAGAATGCATTCCAGACAGATGGATCTGAAACACTCACCGAAGACATATTGGATGTACTAGATTCGTTCCTAGTTTTCTCACATATAAAGGACATAATTTTGCTAACTTGATTAGGGGTAAAGGAAAAGAATTCACTTGTATTGAATTTAAGGTTTTGGTTTTTATTTAGATTAGATTGTGCTTGTTGCTATAAAAGAGTCGAGGAGGATGATTGAATGAGCCCTTCCTGATAAGACAAACAAAAAAACACATTTAGGCTCACCGCAGGAGGGATCCCCTTGCGATCCACCTCTGATGTGAGAATCAGATAAGTGGGAAGAGATTGCTATTATCGAATGAAAGTATCAAATGTGGGATGCTTACCCCTGGATGTGCTTCTCTTATTTATAACACCCAGGGTGGTAACGGATTATTCATGGGGAATCCTTCATTTCTGCTTGTGGCGAGGATCCTTGTTACTTTTCCCTATCTTTTCTTGGCATTGGGTTTTATTCCTTTTTGGTATAAGCTGTTGACTTCCCTTTCTAGTCGTCCTCTTTTCTTCATTCTCCATGTTTGACTTACTTTCCAGTGAAAAGTCCATCAAAACTTTATTTGACGTTTCTTTTTCTTGGGAACATGATATTACCCTTGCTTGCCCTAGCTTTTGTTTGTTGCTTCCAGGACAGGCCAAGCTGGATGTGTATGCTTACATTATTATCCCCTTGTTGGGTATGGTTGCGATAAACCGAGCAACTATTGCCCAATTCCTCATCTTCCTTTTTCCAACTGTCTTTTGTCTTTTTCCCATATCATTATTAAACTATTTCTTCTTCTCGTGATGTTATCTTTACCCAAGGACGGCTGATGTAACCATGCCTACTATAATGTCATCTTTTCCTTTTCGGTTCCCCCTTCTTAAATACTAACTTCTCTTTCTTTTAATTTTCTTCTTCTTTACAACTCCTTCTGAGCGGTTTCTTCTTTTCAAATCCAGGTTAGTTTCTTCCTTCCTCTGCACATCGTCTTTCTTCATGGCTAATCGATTTGATATGCTTTCTCGCAAGAGTAGTATGAGCAAGGCTAAATTGGCTTTGTTCTGTTCTCAATTCAAAATTGAACCTGAATTCCTGCCTACCCTTCCAAAATCTACGGATAGCATTCGAGATTGCCCCTCTGGGTTTATTCCGCTATACACCTGTTTCTTCAAATTTTTCAATCTTCGTCTTCCACTTTTGCACTTTTGTTTATACGTACTCGAGTTTTACCAGTTGAATCTTGCTTAACTTGCTCCTTTTGGTGTTAGCAACATACCCATTTTGAGATGGTTTGTAAGGCATTTGGAATTCCTCGTACCATCTGTCCATTTTAAAAATATTTCCATCTTTCAAAGAATAGTGACTAGCTTACCATTCAGAAGAGAGAGGAACCTGCTCATCAGTGTGTTCATCCATCTAACCGTCTCAAGGGCTGGAAAAACAAATTTTTCTAGGTATTTTCTTTATTGGTCCCTTTTGGTCTATATGGAGGGATTCAAATATGCGATCTCAGTGATCCCCTTTTTTCCTTGCCTCCCCTTGACAGCCTGCAGAGGGTGCCCTAGTTCTGGCAGATTTGAGTGGCGATTGGGGTTTAGCAGATTCCCTTCCTTCTTTTAAGCGGTCTTGTGTGGGTATGTGGTACATGTCATATTATTAAAATGACCTTGTGTAGTTTTCTAAAATCCTCTTTGTTTTTCAAAGATGAGTTTGCTTAATTTGATGCAACTAGAATCAGACTTTGATGTCAATGTTGTGTCCCGTCCACCGAAGGAGGGAGAGGAGAATACGTAGGCATTGCATGATAAGACCACCTATTCTGGTGGTGAGTATATTAGTAACAGTTGCCCAGGAGGTAGTTGTTGCCCCTCTTTTGACTGAGGCAACCTCTTGTAACCGCCATGTGAAACGCAAAGGTAAGGTTGTTGATCGTTCTCAAGCCGAGGGTAAACGTCCTCATACTTGCTCTGGGAAAGTCAAGCTAATTATTTTCGGGCCTTCTCAGGGTGGAAAAGGTGACTTGCCTCGTCTTCCTTCCTGTCCAATCTAGTATCTTCGATGAACCTTTCCCTGATGTTTTTGATGTTGGCGGTAGCCAAGGAGAGGCGACCTCTATTAATCTTCCTGACGAGGATGTCATTTCCCTTGATCCCGAATTGGCTGAGCTGGCCTTCCAGCCTAAATGGGATATTTTTAATGGTGATGTGTTTTCGGATTCAGATGTTAGTGAGAAGGTGGTTATCAACTTTGCCAAGCCCGACTAGAAGCTGGTGACTTGTCTTATGGATGATTTGGAACTTACTAGGAAAATATGTTTATCGTGGACTAAACTTGGTAGTTTTCTTTTGGAGGTTAAGTCACACGGGATGGCATGTGTTTCTGTGTTTGAGTGTAACAGGAAGAAGATTTCAATCCCGTCGATGAGGGTGAAAGATGATGGACTTGTTATTTCTGAGTTTGAAGGGAAGGTGAAGCAGTTGATAGAGGAGAATCAGATACTTGTGCAACGCGCTGAGGAGTTGAAACTATAGTACGAGGGTAGACAAGATACTTGTGCAACTGGGCTACCCCTAGGAAATGATGAAGCACTGCCAGTTTCCCATTAAGGCTCTGTACATCTTTCCTGGTCTTGGGTGATTTCAACATCATAATAGCTGCTACCATGTCTGGGTTTGCCTTGATATCCCTTTCGCTAACCACATGGCCTATAAATCTTCCTTCTTCGAAACCGAACGAGCATTTGCTGGGTTGAGCTTCATGTTTATCTTTCGTTGGGTTTCGAATGTCTTTTCGATATCTTCCAGCATCTGTTCTTCGTTATGTCTTTTGATAACCAAGTCACCCACATAAGCTTTTATATTCCTCCCTAGCTGGCCTATAAAATCATTATCTATCAACCTTTGGTATGTTGCCCCTACGTTCTTCAGGCCAAAAAGGCATTTTCTTGTAACAAAAAATACCTTAGGGTGTGTGAAAGGTTGTCTTTTGTTCACCTTCTTTGTTCATTTACACCTGATGGTACCTATTATAGGCATCTGGAAGTATTTTATAGAAACCTGCCAAAGAATCTACTTTAAAGTCTATTTCATGTAAGGCATAACAGTCTTTAGGGCATGCTTTGTTGAGATCTTTGAAATCCATGCACATTCTCTAAATGCCATCCTTCTTCCTTACCATCACTGGATAAGCTTCATCTCTTTTGTGCCACCAGGGATGCGTTTGGCGAGATGCTTAGGGAGTGTTCTATTATATGTCGTGAGACACCAATCATGTCTTGTGGAGTCCAGGCAAAGATATCTTGGCTTCTTTTTAGTAGGGTGACCAACTTCTTTCGTCTTTCTGGAGACAGCTCCTCTCCTATGTTGATCACCTGGTCTAGGTGGTATTTGTTTATGCTTAACTTTCCATTAAAATCTTCAAGTTCCTCCGCCTCCGTAGTTGCCACCAACACGTGAGTCTGGGTAGACAATATTGTTGCCACCCTATTTTTTCTGGGAAACCGCATCATTGCGCGTACAGTGGAGACTATTGCTTCGAATGCACTAATCCCTGGCCTGCCTAGTATTACATTATACCTTGAGGGAGACCGAATCACCAAGAAGGCCAGGCTTTTACTCCTTGTTAGCTCTCCTTTTCCTAACCGGATGAATAGGGTGATTTCTAGTATCAGGTGCACTTTTCATTTAAGAACCCTATCAAGGGTGTGTATGAGGTGCTTAATTTCCTCTTGGTGTTTTATGCTAGTTGTAGGAAACAATGTTCATACATGATCTCTTTGGTGCTTCCTCCATCTAGGTATACTCTTCGAACCTCCTAGCATTCGATATTGGCGTTGATAATCATAGGTGCCGTCACGACTTGCTTTCCTTGTATTGCCGGGAGTCTAATTTCCTTTCTTGACCAACTCCGGACCGGCCCCAGGTTAGTCTTTCTTGTTCTCTTTTTGTCTTCAACCTTTGCAACCATTAGGATTTCCTTTCTCTTATTTTCTTTTTCTTTATCATGTTTCCCCTAGTCAGGCTTTCTTTCTTTTATGTCTTTATCAAATAAGCCAACTTTCCAAACTTGACTGCAGACTCGATCCTTATCTTTAGTTGGAAACAGTCGTTGGTATGATGGCCGATATCTCCAAGAAAATCATAAAACTTGTGAGAGACTTTCTCTCCAGGTTGTCTGTGGATTGGCTTTGGTGGTCGAAAGCTAAACCGGGCTTCTTTTGTGGCCAGGATTTCTTGTTAAGACTTTGTTAGGGCCATGAATTGTACCAATTGAGTTTTGTCATCATGATGGTCATGGTACTACGCCTATGTTGTGACAAGGTTTTCTTGTCTCGCACGTGGTGTGTGAACCCCATCTTTCTACGAAAGGTTGGAAAGGAGAGTGGTGATATCACGCAGGAGCTTGGCTTCCCTTCCATCCAGAAGATTTCCCTTTCTTGCTACCGTCAAAACTCTATGCAGCCTCCTTTGTAGGAAAGCTTCAGCTCACTCCATTGACTCCGTTGTCTTTGGTATGTTCTTGTTTAGTTCCTCTATGAGCTGCCTTGGCCTAACACCATGTATAAAACTAGATACCCACACTTGTTCTGTATAACTGTAAGTGATCATTCAGATCTCCCAGACTATCATATGTTCGTATGTTAGCTGAAATTTTAGTTTTAGGTGGGAAATGTAAAGTTCGTGATTCTATCAGTGAATTTGGTATGGGCTTTAGGTACGTAGGGCCGAGAAAGATCACCTTCTGAGTCCGGTTCTACCTGTTCGGGCTCTATAGGTGTGATAGAATAAGTGTTATGACAGGGCAGATGTGAGAAGGGATACAAGTAAGGGTAATATGTAATGGGTGCTACTAGGGAGGTCCATGCAGTCTACATATGCTGCGACCTTGCCATGTAAAGGTTTGGATAGTCGATGTGGGTAGTTACCATGATAGTGCTTGTATTGGGTTTACTAGGGGTAGTGTGGGTCCTGTCATTAACAACGATAGGTATGGCATGACATACGGGATTGTGTTTAGGGTTGGTTCGGTCATAGGGTGTTGACCTGCCACGTTGCTTGCACGACTCATCCACGGGGCGAGTTCTGTCGTTTATCCATGCCATTCCGTTGTTCCTCCCATAAACATGGGGTATGACTGGAAAGCTGAAGAGGAAACCATTGGTATTATTGCTATAGGGAGAATCTCGAAATTCTAATAAAAATGAGCATGCCCTCCCGGGGGTAGTGGGACAGGAGTCAGCGTAACGCTGGGCTCCTTATCGTATGCTAAACGTACCCTCACACCTCTAAGGTGCTCTTCCTGAACATAATTGTTTATGAGTTCCTACAGCCTTACAAAGTTTTCTCGGACTCCTTCAGGAGTGAGTTCTATCTTATCGGCTATAACAGGTGGCAAATCTGGCGAATGTTGGGACGTCTGACCTTCTACAAGAGGGATTTCTTCCTCTAGCATAACTCTCCCGACAATAAACCAAGAGAAAACAAGAAAGGATAAGAATCAGGGCTCGCTTCAAGTGGCTTATTAGACTTAAGTGAGCCCCATGGTAGGTGCCAATTGTTGCTACAAGAGAGTCGGGGAGGATGATTGAATGAGCCATTCCTAATAAGACAAACAAAGAAACACCTTTAGGCTCACCGCAGGAGGGATCCCCCTACGATCCACCTCCGACGTGAGAATCAGATAAGTGGGAAGAGATTGCTATTATCGAATGAAAGTATCAAGTGTAGGATGCTTACCCCTGGATGTGATTCTCTTTTTTATAACCCCCAGGGTGGTAAGGGGTTATTCCTGGGGAATCCTTCCTTTCTGCGATCCTTCTTACTTTTCCCTATCTTTTCTTGGCATTGGGTTTTATTCCCTTTTGGTATAAGCTGTTGACTTCCATTTCTAGCTGTCCTTTTTTCCTGACTCCCCATGTTTGACTTACTTTTTAGTGACAAATCCATCAGAACTTTATTTGACGCTTCTTTTTCTTGGGTTGCTTCCAGTCGTTGCCTGCCCTAGCTTTCAGTCGTTGCTTCCAGACCAGGATGGTTGGATGTGTATAGTTACACTATTAGTGCTCTTTGGTAGTTAGATTTCTTTTTACTTTTTGGTGGATATCCAACTAGCTAAAGGCGTTTTCTATAGTACGAGAATATTTTAAAGGTTGCTTTCTTGTTAGTTTTTGCTTTAAGTCATCTGTTTTTATGGCAAAAGCAGTGACCTAGGTTTTAGCATGTGAACTGATTGACTCAGGGTTGGTAGGAATCATCAAGTCCATCAAGAATTGCATTAACTTGATTTCTTTGATAAAACTGAGTTATTTCAGTTGCAGCAGCACACGTGCATGTAGGCAGGTTAATCATTGAATCATGTTATCTTATAATACAGTTTAGATTGTGTTATATTCAGAGATAAAACACCCATTTTGACTAACTGAGTTAATTTCTTAAGGCAAATTGTATAGTATTGAACTATCAATTTGGTTATAAGTTTCTTTTAACTCGGTCCAAAACTCGGAAGATTAATTCAAAGAAGATGATTAGAGAGTGTGTACGTGAGAGAGAGAGAAAGAGAGAGAAAGAGCGCCATGATAAGTCTCAAATGTTTTCTTGTTAAAACTATCTTCTTTTCCTTATCGATCAAGCATACGAATCCCTTCACTCGTGTTAAGTTCATTATCCTATTTAGCTCCTTATAAGCCCAATCTAGCAAAATAATCCTTCAATCCATAAGATTAGCCCAATAGAACTCACACCAATAAACAAAATATTAACATTTAACAACACTTACACTTTTAAATGAAGAACTATATGTATTTTTAACACCCATCCCGTATAATTTACAACATTCAATAATCACATCTAGTTTATCTTACCATTCTCAAACCGTTTCTCTTTTCTCGATCAAGATCCATAAGCCATGTGAACGGATGATTTGTGAGATTTCTTCAAAAATTTATCTTTTTGTTTAAAAATCTCTAAAGAAGTTTAAATATTTACAAATATGTATGTATGTTTGTGCAGAACCCTTAAGAAAATTAAAATGATATGAATATCTTGTTCAAATCATAAGTCTCGCGAAAAAAGAAAAACTTCATTTTTTTTATGAAAGTGGTCATCGAACACCGCCACCACCTCCACCTCCAACTACGCGATTATTCCGCTCCTTGAATGTTCACCAACAGTAGTCATCATACTAGCCAAGTCCTAAGATGCTTCCTGGTGTCAATTCAGCAATAACTAAGAAAATTCTAACCCATTATTGTTCAATACGTAATGCCATTCCTACACCGCCAAGAATGAATGGAGAATGATAATTAAGGTTGCTAGTTAAGAAAGCTAACGAAACGATCAGTTATAACTAAGTCAAGTAGATTTGAACTGAGGATAAGGAAAAACCTATGTAGGGTTTATGTGCTAATGGGCAAAGGTAGATCTTAGAGTTTTTCTTGTAAAACCACAAGTCAAAACTTGTTGCTCAAGGGTATTGTCAAAAAAAGGATACGTTATGATAAGATCTTTCTTGGTGTTACACTTGCCGGCTTAGAAGCCATTAGACTCTTTTGAGTGTATTCAATGTTCGAAACTAAGTTTTTTTTTAATGATGTTAAAAGTGTCTTTTTACTTATAAGTTTCAACAGAAAGTGCATCAGTCACCTAACTTTGAGGACCCACATAACCTTGATTATGTATATAGCTTGTAAAAACCCTTTCTAACTTCAAGCAAACTCTAGAGTCTGGTATAAAACGTTATGTATATCAAAAGATATGACAAAAGAACTATAGATGGGACACAACTTTTGAAGAATACAAGGGGATGTGCTCTATTTATATTTTTATATTCCGAACTAAGGAATTATAATATATGTTGCATTGTATGTTTGAGATGATCCAGTGGGTGAGTTTAACTTTTTAGAAAGACGTAGTTTAGATTAAACAAATGAAATAATGCATGTTTACTAACCGATCTATATGTTTTTTGATGTTCTTAAAAGATTTGAATTAATTCATTATGGTATTCATACACGGATGATACTCCTCACAGGGCAAGCTATGTTTTTTAATTTGTTAGATTGCTAATATATATACTTGATATAATGTTTTTGTGCTAAATATTAAGTCAACCTCAATGTGCCATATTTTCCTGTTAAAGATTCTTTAAGTATCTAAGAGGAACATTTAATTTATGCCTTTTGTATCTAAAGAATCAATTGTTTTAACTAATTATGGCCTAAAACTCTAACTATGCAGGCTGTATAGTGAATAAAATGATAGTTTCTTTAAGAGATGCTTGTTTAATGACAAAACAAAAAGTACGTAACAGTTTCAATCTTAACTGTGGAAGTTGGATAAATTGTTAAGAGTGACTGTTATGCACAAATTATCTGTATACACAAGCGGTTGAAGGACTCCTTTTATCCTTTTGGAATCTCAAGATATCATTGCTATCGGTATCGCTACTGCTATCGCTATGGGTATCGCTATCAAACATGTATATCAGTGGCTATAGTGGCATCGACATTCAACCTTTGAAGACCTTTGACGCGTTCTGATGCCCTTGTGAAACCAACTCTGATGATACATTTTGTCATTACTAGTCTCATCTTTCTCTCATATCATCTTTCATCAGCGGACTTTCATATCTCTTCGTTTTTTCTGTCACTTCTCTCATGAGGATTGTAATTGTTATTGTTATTATTGTTGTTGTTGATTTTATTATTATTGTTATAATAATAATAATAATAATAATAATAATAATATAATAATAATAATAATAATAGTATTATTATTATTATTATTATTATTTATTATTATTATTATTATTATTATTATTATTATTATTATTATATTTTTTTCTCTTTCTATTTCTAATTTATCAGATGTTTATAGATTTTAATGCTTTTCTCTTTAGTTTTGATTTATACATATATTTCATTTTCATTTTTAAATTTAGGGATAATCATGTGATGTAATGTGGTTTTCCCTTTAGCCTACACCATGTAGTCATTATATGTTGACGTCAAATCCATATAATTTCTTCGTGGAAAGAATCATACTGATAGTCGCCAGTATCATATTGTGGTTGTGGTTAATTTTCGTCCAAACTCCAAAGGTTAAGAAAGTTATACTTTTGGTTCTCATTGTTCACTTGCGGCTAAGAGATCTGATTCGCTATTTATTTTATTTTAATTATTTTAAAATTATTATCATAACCTAATTAATATATACGAAAAAATAATTAAAAGAAAGTACGATACCCTCATTTCCCCCTTCATCTACACATCTATTGGACCGTATCCCTCTTAGGTTGTTTTCCTTGAGCTCGTGGGGTGGCCAAAACCCATCGAGACAATTATGGGTAGAGCCAATAAGCATATATTGGAGTCATAATATTGGTTTTTGTTTTTAATCTAATTAGTTAGTTTTTTTTTTTCTGGATCCCAAAATATAAGAGAGAACAATTATAGTCTAATTAGTTTTCTTCTTTTCCAAGTTTGCAGTGCCTATAAATACTCGAGTATATGGATGGCATATCGTATTGAATTTTTAAGCCATTGAAAGTGTAATGATCAAGCTCATGATCTAAATTGTTTGTGTTCATGTTTTAAAGTGCCAACTTTCAACAACTAATAAGCTTGTAGCAAAATAATACCTGGATGTTGATGAAATGGTGTCCTATTAAATTTACGAGAGTTCAAGTCTTATTATAAGCAAATTAGTGTAGATTTAAGAGTAGAATAATGGCCATATGAGTTAATAGTTAAGAAACACCACCAAACTTTTTCTAAATGTTATGTTCTTGAGTTTTTTTATAAATAAAATCGAAAAAAAATAGAAAATATTTGTTTTAAAGATTTTTAATGAAATGAATGGTTTTTAATTATCTTCATTCCTAGCTTTTCTTACAAATCAGAAGGAAGTGAAAAGATGTGAAATTAGTGTTTTTTAAAATATTTCATTTTAATATTTACCCTTCCATCCTAGTTTAATTAGAAGACTCAAAAGGTATAATAATAAAATTATAACTTTCTTTTCTTTTCCTCTCAACTTGGAAACATGCAAAACTTAAATTTTACTTTTGAACTCTAAAACACAATGAAATTATATCTTTTTCTTTCCCTCCTCTTTTTTTCTCTTCTAAATTTTCTTTCATTTTCTTTTATGTTTTTAAGTAAATTCGGAAACACAAGTAAGTGTATTAATCATTTGCACCGATCATCTAAATAGCTATCATTAAATGATAATGACTGAAATAATAATTATAGAATCATGATACAATCAGAATTATACACTAAAGTCTAGCATCCTTTGTTTCCACAAGGGTTACAATCTCCCATATATGCTCGTCAACAAGTTGTCGCCTCCCTCCTTTAACGCCCCTTACACTCTAGGCGGTGCGGTGTTTAACGCCTGTTATGGGCCACGTAGGCACTAAAACCCAAGAGCGTTAGGGTATGTTGCAAGACCTAAGTACTTGAGTGTTGGTTCAAAATAAAATACTTTGGTATACGCAATCAAATTAGATAAGATAACAAATTAGAGTGAGATAAATAATGACGTAAGATAGCTTCTAGAAGCCTTTTGACGATTCCATATTGTTGGCGAGTTTACAATCCCATTAGACCACTTACACCAATGAAGACCTTGATCCAAACCTCTTTTGCGAAATTGCACCTTAGAAGCAAATATTTATTTAGTATATTCCACATGTCTACCATATATAGGGCAAGAAAGATCCAAATTAGTACCCCTTTTGCTTAGAGCTCCTTTTGATGGAATCCGATCTTGAAGTGCCCTCCAACAAAATGTATTTACTTCAAGTGGAACCTAGTTAGACCACTAAAACCTGATATTCCGTTGTACCAACGTTATTGCCTCAGTTTTTGATCTCAATACTCCCATCGAGAAGGCATCTTCCGAACCATCCATCCACACCCAACGATCTCTATCGTTGGACAAAATCCACCTTGCAATTTCATCTTCAAGAGCTTACATATCAGATAACAAATTAGAGTAATCAACGAAAAATTTCCATTTTCAATACCCCGTAGTGTTGTTGTTGACAACATGCAAGCATCCCATTTAAAAGTTTAACTAGAAGAAGATACTTACGGGCCTTAAAGAATTTTTTGATACCGAGAGTTTGGCTAAGTCCCATTAAATTATCTTAATTTTCAATTTTTTAAAATAAATCTGGTTGGTTCTATAATTATTGAAAAATAAATCTTATTGGTACTTGAACATTATGTTATGTTAACCCTTTTCTAAGAAAATGAATAGATGATAATTCCAAAAGCCTAATGTTTCATCATTAATCTCTTCATCTTTGTTTTTAGTTATTATTCTTTTAACATAACTTTCATAACTCATAAGTGTCTCCTGGATATTTGACATATGTACTTCAAAATTCAAATGTTTATGGCCAGCATATTGATGTTGATAGATGTTCTTATTTCTTCATTTAAATAATTTTAAATATTTTATTACGGTGTATTTAATGTTTTACCAATTAATATTCATTTAATGTTTTACCAATAATTTACAGATATCCGGTTGGTTCAAATGGCCAACTGTTAATCTTATTGGATAATATGTTATATTTATGCTTAATTTGTTTTAATATCTCTATTTTCTTGCTTATTATTTATTTTTTTAAACGGCATGATAATGGTTAATTATTAGTATCACCAAGTTAGTAATATTCGTTAATGTCAAGATTTAAACTTTGAATCTTCAAGAGAGGCAAAGGCTCTCACTTTCCTATTGACCACTAAGCCAAGAGATCATTAGTATTTTCCTACTTATTAATCTTAATAAAAATATTTATAAAAGTTTAATATGTTCACCAGCGTACTATTTATCTAATGAGTGTAATAGATGTTTGTTTTTAGATTGATGATTTAAATCCTGAAATAGCTATGTTAGATAGACATATGACTAATTGTAAGCTGTCCAAAACAAAGTTTAACATATTTAAAAAAGTAAATAGAACTAACCATCAATGATACTTAGACCAACTTGTTAAGGTGAGATACACATAACATGTAAATATAGGGAGGTCATAACAGGGTCACACATTTGTTGTTAAAAAAAATAAAAATAAAACTAACCGTTTTTAAAGGAGATAAAATAGAAAGAAGGAAAAAAGGAAATTTTATTATTTTACCTAGTTATATGCGAAACTAGGTTAGTAACCCGTGTATTACATTTATTAATCAAAATTAATGAATTATATATGATTGAAATAGTGTATGAGTGATAAAAGGACAATATCATTTTTTAAAGTTTTGTTTAATTTTTTTTTGTTTTTCTCAAAAAAGTTGGTTTTTAAACAAATTGTTTCAATTCAAACCGTTTTAAAAAAAAGTCATTTTTAATAATTTCTTTATTATAATTTTGAAATTTAATTAATTTTATTTCATAAGAATTTTATTTTTTTAAAAGCCATAGGCTTTGAAATATATTGTGTTTTAAAACTTTGATATTTTTTTTTAAAATTTCTTTATAAATTGAATTTGTAGAAAAATCTTTTTTTAATTTAATAAAAAAATATTTTTGATATGAAAAGAATTAAATAATATCATTTGTAGTTAATGTGATATTTATTAGGAGATAGAAGCGGGAACATAAAATTTAGGGGTTTTACAATTATGACAAGTGGCCTACAAAAACCTTCTTTTATTAGAGCATTCATAACCCCATTCCTCCATATTTATCTATATAATTACACTAAAAATCACTATTTTTTCTATCTACTTTTTAATTAAATAATACTTTTTATATCTTTATTATTACTTTTTCTCTCTCAGCCACTCATAACCACTTAAAATATATTAAAAATATTATAGGGCTTTGAATAGTATTTTCCAAAAATTCAGATTGAACAGTAAATTTCTTATATCCTTCTCTCACAACCACTTATTATAGGAAATACACTCACATAAACTTAAAGAATGAACTGTGAATGCTCTTAGTGTAGATAGATTACAAACCGATTTCGGTTATTTTTATTTTTTTAAATTGCAAAAATATATCTTCAATACTTTATGTATTGTTTTTCATGTAACGTAAAATGTAATATTATATAATATTAAGTACACTAATTAAAGTGTAACTAGGTTTTTCTTACCCGCACGTTGCGCAGGGAATTCCACCGTGATCCCAATCAAAACGCAACACACTCCGACAACATTTGTACGTGACGTGACAACGTATAGACTAACAATCGAACCGACTTGTTATATCGTCGAATAAAAGCGTTTTATATTTAACACACTCATTTCAGAATAACTTTACGTCAAAACATAGGCAACGTTGAAACATAGATTATCTCAACGCGTATATAAAGATATGCATATAAACGTTTTATATTTGACCTGACTCACACCAACAAGTAAACCTGAAACTTTTGAATCTAAGGGGTTAAGTGGCATTCTACAAAGTTTTAAAACGTGTTAGGATGTAAAGGTGTCAAAGTTGACCAGTTAGAACGTTTAATAAACATTTAATACATAAATTATGTATATATTATTATTATTATTTAAATATATCAAATATTTTTATTATTATTATTAGTGTAGAATCATACATGGATTAATATATGTGTAATTTTTATTTATTTTTAACATTTTTAAAATTACAAAAAGATTGCAATTGCAATACATATAAAAAACATTGAAATTGAATACAACTATTTTTCAGATGTTTAATTTTCGTTGATTCACCGTCCTTGTTGTTTGGTGCTTAGTTGACAGCGGATCCATTTCTATGGAGTGCTTCATCGTAAGTGGGTTCTTCATCGATAAGTTGGTTCGATGCTCCTCGTGCTACCTCTTTATCGTGTATTTCTCCTTCTACATCTGATCGTCTTCAAGGCTTAAAATATGTCGTATCAGGTACATCGTGTTCAAATGATCTTTCAAACTAATACATTTTTTATTGCTCTGGGTATGAGTTTTGTCTTTTTAATGATATAACTCTGTCACTAACAGAAAATGTGAATTTTGATGTTGCGGTAGAAGTTGCCACGGGTAATAAATCACAACCCATAGCTGCTAGAGTTAGAAATTAGGATTCATTTTCTCCACGAAATCAAAAATATTATAATTTTTTAAAATCACGTAGAGCCATAATGGATAAAAAACACAATATACCAATCAAGCTTGCTATTTGAAGTGTTACCTCGCACCATTATTTCAATTCTGAAGTATCTAATATAAAATGGTAGTTTCATTTAAAGTGTAAGACACCAATACAATATTTTAAGCATAGAGTACAAGTGTTTTATGTAATAGTTTCACTTTTGTCTCTATTTAATTAACTTCTTTTAATTATTGTATTATTTAATACATTATTTAATAATGTGATATTATTTAACTAACTTCATTAAATTTTATTTTATTTATAATAATATAAATTGACACTTAAATTTATAGTTATACTTTTATAACTAAATACTATTTAAATTAAGTATTATTTTATTTAAATATTTATATCTATACTACTGTATAATAAATCTAACTGGATAGAGATGTAATTTTACCAAACATACAAGTTTTGAAGCAACATGTATATAGTAATACAAGACATTTAAGAGGGGTGGAATAGGGAATTGATTAAGATTTTAAGATACTTTAGGGGTAATATGGTAAATTTATCCATTAAATTTTATATACCTTGACATTTTTACCCTTGTCTATTTTATATATTTAATAAACATTATTAATACATTATTTAATAATATAATATTATTTAGTTTACTTCATTAAATTTTATTTTATTTATGATACTATAAATTGATATTTAAATTTATAATTACTAATTATGTGTTTATAACTAAATACTATTTAAATTAAGTATTATTTTATTTAAATATTTAAGTATATAACTTATATATCTTCAAATTTATAATAACTATAATACTAATGCATATTGTGAGCTTAATAATTTTAATATTTATCTATATCTTTTATAATAAAAGTGAAAGAAAGATGGAATGATAATTTTACATATGTATTAAGACATCCATATGAAAAGTCATGCTTAAATTTTATAAATTAACCATTTTATTTTATTTATGTCCTTAAAATAAAGTAAAACATATGATGCTTATAATACAAATGCTAAAGCATATACATGTGGCCAAACAAAACCGCCATTTACTTTCAATGTCGTTCATTCATTGCGATTGATCACTAATCCATCTTTCTCTTTCCCTTGTTGGTTGTTAATAGCTCAATAACAATAAAGATGCTAATTTATGGTGACAATTTCTACATTAACTTTCTCCGGTCTATGCAAATCACTATCGAAAGCTGCCTCCGATGATCATAAAACTCTAACCTACATTCATAAAACGAAACACCCCCTAATATCTAGGTAATAAGTGATTTCTGACCACAAATACCATCTATGCTTTCATTAATCTTGTTGGGATAATATAGTTGTTTTAAACACTTTTGTAATATACATAATTATTTTCTTTCATTCAATTTTTTCAATAATTATATTTTGAATATTTAATTTACGTCATAACGAACTGAGCCGATACTAACTCAAATCAAATTCCCAAAAATTCACGCAACAGCTGTACCGACGTAACGCGCAATTTCACTATATGAATTAAATGAATTCATACTATTCTACCATTTGATATTGTATTTCCTATTGACAAAGAAAGGAAACATGAGACAGTAATAATTTCTTTTTTAAAACTAGTTTTTTTTCGCTTGTTGCGGTGGTATCATACGTGATATGTTAAAGTATATAATACAATCGACTGACTCGTTTCCAAACTAAATTAATATCGAAATGTGACGTAACCCAAATTTATACCACTAAATGAAAAAGTATTATATTTGACACGGCTCTTTTTTTTCAAACAATATTTATATCAAAACATAGACCAACTCAAAACGTATATAAAAAGATACGTGAAGTGGTGTCATATGCGGCGTGATAAAGCATAGATTACAATCATTCCGACTCGTTTTCAAACTAAATTTATATTGAAACGTAGAGTAACTCTAATTTATCCAATCGAGTGAAAAGGTATTATATTTGATCCGACACGTTTCCAAATTAAATTTACGTCGAAATGTAGACCTACTCAAAACATACATAAAATAAACACGACAACATTTTATATTTGTCCTGACTCATTTCGAAACAAAATTTACGTCAAAACATAGACAAACGTTGAAACTTACACCAACCCAAAGCGTATATAAAAAATTAGGAAAACATATTTATATTTGACTTGACTTATTTCTAAATAAAATTTATGTCACGACGTAGGCTTATACTGACACGTACATAAAAGTAATAACATAAGAAATTAATTTTGTAAGTAAAAATTGTACACGAGTAAATCAGAAACTTTAAACCCTTAAAAGCATCAAGTTGCATTTTATAAAGTTTTTAAAAAATATTAGAGAGTAAAAACATAAAAGTTTAAACTTGAGAGGGTGATAAAGAACTGGGGACGAGGACCACCAACGTTTTTTTCTAAAAATATAATAATATGAATATGAATTTTAAGACCCTCTAGAATATTCCTAATCTAGTTTGAATTTAGGCGAAACATTTAATTTTTATCACTAAACAACCGAACCAAATAGTTGCATGAGCCACTGGTAAGTAGAAGGTACACACCAACAACTACTGATAGATGCTACACTCAAATCAGCCTCAATAATGTCACCATAATTGTGGCTTCCTTCCTATAGCTACCATCTTTACTATCCTTCATCATTGCTTCTTTTACTTAACAATATTTAAAATTATTATTATTGTTATTATTATTAGTATCATTATTATTGTTTAAGCATAACTTGTGATCAACGTATTACACCTATTATCTTTGTTGAAAGATTCACTCACCTCCTAATACATGAGTCAATTTTATGTTTATACTTTTACATTCAATAAGAGTATGTTTAACCAACAATTGCTAATGTAATCACCAAATATAATCATTTAAACTATTTTATACTTGAAGTGTGCCGAAATAGAGAGATGTACGTGGAATTTTGTACATAGGAGTCGTGCTAATTAATCTCATGTGCAAATATTAATTGATATATTTTTATAAATTTTGTTTCCTGTTTCATGAACACAATGAGCACTTATACAAAAAGTTGTGACGAGGATCACCCAATTTGCATCATGCAATAAATATTTTTTTGATGATCCAACTTTTTAATATAAAATTTCAGTTTCAGTCCATGACACTAGCACATGCACTTCACTTCACTTCTTAGCACCAACCGAATATCATTATTATTATATTCATATATTATTATTTAATATCTATTCTGCAATAAAGTTGAATTTGTTAACATCAGTTCTAGATGACATGACCATACCATCAACTGTAGATGCATATGCAATGTGTGGGGTTGTTCACACTTATAACCATTTAACTATAACATCCAAACACCCATATCAATAATGTTATTTGTTTTGTATATTACAGTTCACTACTTTGTTTAGTTTGTCTTAAGCTAATTACATAGATGGTTACATGGCCATGTAGTTTTTGTAAAGTAACAAGTTTAAGTATTAAATAAGAAAAGTAACATGTTAAGTTTATGTGATAATTTTAATTTTATAAAGAGTTGGGTATTAAATTTATATTTGTTTTCTTTTTTTATTATTATTAAATTAGGGTGGAATGTTACTACCTAGATATATTATTATTTTTAATTGTTTTGTTAAATTAGGGTGAAAAATTACAGTTAATATCCAACATTGTTATAAAAAAATAGTAAACACTTAAAATTTTTAGTTTTACTCAGTACATGAATATGTCACTTTGTTGAATCCAAAAAAACATATACGTTAATATTTTTTTAGTTACCATTTTGTTTTTAGCTAATGCCGTCACTATCTTGAAACTTATTACATCCAAACTCATTAAAATTTAGCACATCCATATACATTAACATGCCATTTTTTTCCATTATCTTAATGCATTTTTTTAAACACGTTAATTAGCCCAGAAGTAAACATTTCTTGTTACCTAATATTTCTCCGACTGACAAACGACATAGAGTTATACCCAAGTTGTCATCTAACTAGAAGCGTAAATCTATGTTAAATTCTTGGTTAGATACTTCTATTATAATCATGAAGTTGTTCGTCGTTAAAATGTAAGTTTCTCATCTCAGTCTGTAGTCAATTTCTACAATTTCTCACTCGTGTACTGTTAAAAATTTCTCATCTCAACGTGTAATCAATTTCTCACTCGTCAACTATGTTTTTAATTCATAATAAATAACCTCCAAAGTAAAAATCTCATTTGACTTGTACATTTTCGAATGTTGGTCGATTTTTATAAAATGCCATATTAATTCACATTTCATGTATAACAATCCTTTTTATTGGGTGTTTGGATGTGGGCCTAAGCTGCAATAATTAATCTTTTTATGTGTGATTTCATTTTTATTATTTGAAGTCAAGTTAACGAAAAATAACAAAAAGTAAATAATCATTAAAAAGTAATTATTGAAACAACAATAGCCCACAAATTTTACATTATAAAGGGAGATTCTTATATTAATAGGGAATAAAAAATTGGTAATTTGGAGGAAAACTTGCTTTAATTTTACAAACAAGAAAATCTCTAAATATATAAAGTGTTTTGTCACACCTTTAGCAGGACAAGAGGAAGCACCATGTCATAATACAACTCTCCATGCATCAAGGTACAAGTCATCACAGCAGCAAAAGAAGTTCTTAATTAAGTAATCCCAGCAACAACGATGATGCCAGATGCAATCATAACAGAAATTGAGTTGTCACCATCATCAAGCATATATTATATTAGAATTACAAGTAAAATAATAAACAAAAACCACTTCATGAAATTGTTCAATTGTAGTAGTAATAATAACAATCTTCAGGCTCCCAAATGTTCATCAGACCACAGAAGTTTGAATCGACAAAGCGAATTAAACCATCCAAATATATAGATTCATTGATTAACTTAACTTAACATCAAATATCCCAAATCAAACAGATGATCATTTAACTAAACTTTTATACAATCACAAACATGAAATACCATTGCTGTTGATGATGATGATGAACTTACCTTGATGACACAGGGTTCAAAGCTCTAGCAAAGCCATTCATGGCGCCATAGCTCTTGGAGCTAAACCCTAAACACCCCAATAGACCTTGCTTGTAGGGTAAATACGTCTTCCTCCTCAGCTCCTCCGCCTGTGCTCGATTGGTGGTGTAATGCAGCTCGTGTGCTGAACGCGCCACCCTCCGTTTGCCGGTCATCCCCACGCCGTTCACCGCCTTCCTCACCACCGGTCTCACCGCCTCTCTGTCGCCGGCGGTGGTGCTGGTGGCTGGCGGTGGTTTGCTGCTCTTCACGCTGGTTGTTTCCGATAACTTCTTTTCCTTTGAAGAAGGTGAAAACGACAACGAACTCCAGAACTTGTGATTGCTGGTGCTTGTACTGCTTCTTCCTTCGCTTTTGCTTCTGTACAGAAACTCCTTCAGAAACACCCAACGCTTCGAGCTCCGGCCGACGGACGACGACCGTGAGGAGCCACACGACGCAGGAGCTTCACCGTCGCCGTCGCCGGCGGCTTTCACCTCCAATTTCTCCTTGATCTCCGACGGATCTCCACCGTCGGAAAACTCCTCCAGCCACTGAAACGCGTCGTTCGATCTCAACGGCGACATAGATCTAGCTCGTCTCCTCAACGACTTAGATCTATCACCTAACGTCGAATCTCGGCCTCTTAAAACCCTAACCTCATCGTCACTCCCATCTCCGACGTCGTTTTCGTCAACGTCAAGCAACGGAGCGAGCAACTGCTTGCGTTGCAGGTGCGACGAGAGCTTCATCGGCCGGATCTGGCCGTTGAAGAACAGCTCATCGGCGGAGGTCATGGATCCGGCCGGAGGAGCTCCTTCAGCAGCTTCCTTCGCCGTGAACTCGAACTCAAAGCCTCCTGAACATCCTTCTAGAGGAGTGTCGGAGGGTGAATTTGAGGAGTCGATGTAGGAGGAGGATGAATGGAGCATGAAGTGGATGGGGCTCGCCGGAGCACTGTAGAAGAAGCCACCACCACCACCGCCGCCGCCGTAGGAGGAGGGGCCGCGGCCGGGGCTCGACGGAGCGCTGACGAAGGGGGTGGAGCATGCGCTGTCGAAGTCGTCGGAGAAGGGGGGGAGATCGGCGGCATTGGTCGCCGGAGCTGCAGCAGGGTCGTCATCCTCCATTGACTTCGAGAAGAGAGAAGAGTAAGAGAGTGTGTGTGTGATGGGAAAGGCTTGAGCAGAGGGGTGTTAATGATAATGATAATAATATTAGTATTAATATTAATAATAATGTTGCAGTGGAGGACTGTTGAGTTCTGTTTGTTCGAGGTAAATGTCATCGACACTCTTTCTTAATTCCTCCAATATATTCCCACTTTTGTTCATCTTCACGTTATCAGATTTTATTTATTTATATTTTTTTTATTTTATTTTGCTTTTAGAAGATATGGCATTTTGGTTAAAAAATTGTTTTTTTTTATTATGTTTTTTAGAAGATATGGCATTTTGGTTAAAAATTGTTTTTTTTACCTTTTTTTTTAAAACAGCATCTACCCAAAAATCATATAAACTAAGAGTCGTCAACTATTTCAATATACTCAATACTACTCAAACTTTCATCTACGCAAACACATGTCTGTTCAAATTACACTAGGTCACTTTGTACTTCACCCATTCAAAGAACCATAGTTTCACAGTTAGGCCCATCGTGATTCACACACCCCAATACTAAATCTATCCTAATGTTATCCAACCCGTGTTTTAGACTTTATGAGAGGAAAGATAAGAAAGACCTATCATTTGAGATAAAACAACAATAAGGAACAAGAAGATGAGGAAGATGCCCTTGTTCAGAATAAAACGAAATTCTCAAAATAGACGCATTGTAAGTCTTGGAATGGTCGGGAGGAAATTGCCGTGTCCAAGGCGTGGGTTCATGTTTATGAAGACACTTGCATCGGAAATTAACAAAAATCCAACTTGTTTGGAATCGAGTGCTTGAACATTTTAAGAAGCAAGTTGGTGGAAGCAAACGATCCATCAACCAAGTAACTTCAAAATAGAAAGACATGAATACAAAGTGATGAATATTTTCAACAGAGTGTACATACAAGCAGTATAATTTAAATTAGTTTATTTTTAAGTTATAATTGGTTATTAGTTTCGTTTTAAGTTATTGATTCTAAACACATTTAGACCCGTCATTGGGGTAGTGGAAGCCTAAATGCATATATAACGAAGAAAGCATTAAAATAGTGTAAAAATGAATATGAGAAGAAAGGTTTCACTAATATCGACACATGAGATCATGTGAAAGCAGAAAAAGATTTCGTTAATGGGTGCAGGGTTTTAAAGTCACTCTAAAAATTACAAAAATGACAAAGTTGGGAAATTACACAACTTCAAATAAAGATTTACAGGACCGTTTTAAAGGGATGACCAATACAATCAGTCTCACAATGAGGAGAGTGTTAGAACACTTAACAGATCAAATGGGGAACCGGGTTTAGATAAATGATGCTAAGAACACAAGCAAACAATGAGACAGAACTAAGAACAACAACAGAGTAATATGGTTTTCAAGAATATTGTATATTGCTCTCAAGTTCTTTTACAAGTGTTACAAAGCATAAAAAGAAAGATAAGGACCTGAGATACTTTATACTACATCCTACAGCCGACCATACTTTGAAGGTCAGCTGGAAACAGTAATCTAGACAACAAGATCAATGTAGAGTCAAAAGGCAGATTGCTTTTTGACTAGTGATTATGACATGCCATAGCTCGCATCCTAATATATTTCAAAAAGGATAAAAGGTATAAAGTAAGAAGTTACAGACTCAAGACCATAATCTACAGTTTACTAAAGTATGGACCTTTTCACCAACTCATGCAAGTTGGTGAGTCTTCAGAGTTGCAGCAGAAAGTAAGTCAGCTTTATGGAAAAGTAGATCAGAGAAAGCATGTCCTCTCCGTCTTCAGAAGAAATCAGTCTTCTCTTCATTGACTTTGGAAGACTTTGTCTTGAAGCTTCGAAAGACTTCATCTTTGGCTTCAGAAGATTTGGACTTTGGTTTCAGAAGATTTTACACTTAGAATAATTTCTGTGATGAGTGTAAAACTTTCGAAGTAACTTTTACCTTGTACATCAGTGCATGCATGTAGGAAGCTCCTTGGTTGTTTTGGCTTCTTTGGTTGCATCAGCCTTCTAATATAACCTTACAAACTCCCCCTAGGCTGATACTACCAAAACAGAGAAGTTATTCACATGTTGACAGTCCTCATTAGGATCAAGACCATACCTTTCTTCATCATCTGGTCAGGATCCCTCAGACTCTCATAATATCTTCTCATGTCAAAGAGATCATACAGAGGAAGATCAAGCATGTCCTGCCAGAAATAGATATCTTGACCTCCTTGATCTCTGATGACATACCATCTGTCTGGATTAGCAGCAAAGGTCCAGGACAAGATGGGTCTTCCAGTTGTAAGAGGCTCTACTTATGTTGGAGTTGGTTGAGAAGCCTCTTCATGCACTACCTCAGGATGTTCTAACTCTTCCAGAGGTTTGGAGATGGATGCCTTTGACTTCTTCTTGGGAGTAATCTTCATGGCCATCCTTTTCCTCCTCTTTGAAGTCTTTAACTGAGAGGACTGGTCTTTAGCACCAGGTTGTTCTACTATGTCTCTCTCAGTTGGGTTCTCTTCTCTCATATATGCAAAAGGAGAGTGAAAAGGACTCTGCTGTGGATCAGAAGATGAAGTTGGCTGAGATTCAGCTCCAGGTCCAGGTTGTGTTGCCTCAGGGGGTTCAACCTTTACCTAGGGTGAGCTAGACTTGGTGGAGAATACAAGTCAACAAGCTCTCCCTTCTTAATCTTCTGCTTGATCACTCTGATATGCTCATCCATAGTGGATAGAGACATTGGACCAAGCCTTCTTTCAGAGAATCCATACAGCTTCAAGAAGCTTATCATCCTTTGTCTGTCAGTAGACTTCTTTTGGCTCTTTTGGATGATGGCTCTTGACTTTGCAGATGCCTGATAGAGTCCTGTGGCACTTAGGTTGTTGATCATGTTTAGTCTATCAGCTTCCTGAGGTTGTGTAGTTGCCACAGCCTCTGTCTTAGGACTTTCTTGAACTGGGGAGAGGGTAGGAGCATGCTTGTAGAGCATTTTCTGTCTCTTTTCTTCCATACTTTTGAGGAGCAATACTGCATCCTCTACCTCCTTCCTCTCCTTGGATAATTTCTTGTCAGCCAGTTCATTCAGTTCATCTAAAGGGAGAGAGTAGTTCATCCACATTGTAGTTTCTGGTCCCCAAGTAGTTTATCCTGGTTGCCCTTAACTTATTATCCTGAGTATTTGGCCTGGGGGCAGCCCAGGTTGTTCTACTGTGTCTCTCTCAGTTGGGTTCTTTTCTCTCACATGTGCAAAAGGAGAGTGAAAATGACCCTGCTGTGGATCAGAAGATGAAGTTGGCTGAGATTTAGCTCCAGGTCTAGGTTGTGTTGCCTTAGGGGTTTCAACCTTTACCTAGGTTGAGTTAGACTTGGTGGAGAACGCAAGTCAACAAGCTCTCCCTTCTTAATCTTCTGCTTGATCACTCTGATATGCTCATCCATAGTGGATAGAGACATTGGACCAAGCCTTCTTCCGGAGAATCCATACAGCTTCAAAAAGCTCATCATCCTTTGTCTGTCAGCAGACTTCTTTTGGCTCTCGTGGATGATGGCTCTTGACTTTGCAGATGCCTGATAGAGTCTTGTGGCACTCAGGTTGTTGATCATGTTCAGTCTATCAGCTTCTTGAGGTTGTGCAGTTGCCACAACCTCTGTCTCAGGATTTTTTTGAACTGGGAAAGGGTAGGGGCATACTTGTAAAGCATTTTCTGTCTCCTTTCTTCCATATTTTTGAGGAGCAATGCTGCAACCTCTACCTTCTTCCTCTCCTTGGATAAATTCTTGTCAGCCATTTCATTCAGTTCATCTAAGGGGAGAGAGAGTAGTTCATTCACATTGTAGTTTCTAGTCCCCAAGTAGTTTATCCTGGCTTCCCTCAACTTATCATCCTGAGTATTTGGCCTGGGGGCAGCCCTGATGGCAGCATCCATGAAGCCTGGAGACCCTCTTGAACTTTCTCCCCTTAGCTTTCTCTTCCTCTCTCTTTCCTCCTCCTTAATCTCCTTAGAAGTTAGTTTCCTTTTCCCTTTGTCACTTACAGGCCTTGGGGACTCAGGGTGGAGAAAGCTTTGGCCTTCATTGCTTGATTCAGTAGTCAAGCTCTGCCAGAGAGAGGTTGTGAAGCACCTTCACCAGCTGGTACCTTACTATGGGTAGAGGATGTTAAAGTGGTTCCTATGACAAGGTTCACAGGTTCTATCACTGGGCCTTCAGTCAATGTTTCCCCTTCAAAGCTAATCTTAGGGTCCACCTCAATATCCAGTTGACCAATGACATTGCCTGGTTGACTTTGTCTTCTTCTATATCTGAACTCTTCAACAATCCTATCTTGAATCCTCTCAGCCAGTCTGTCAGCTTGCCCATGTTGACTTGGGTTGGCAAGTGACATATGGACTAGAGGAAGACTGTCATAGTAGTTCAAGGTCTGAAAGTTGAAGACCACTTGCTGCCCTTGAAATCTATTATCAGCATCATACCTCCACCCAAGTATTTCATTCTTAGCTCCATAGAGTGGGGATGACATAGTCCTTGGTATACCCTTCTCAAACAACTTTGTATGAGTAAGTCCACATCCATGTAGACTTGAGAAGGTTGCTAAGTATGGACAATTGCAAGTGAGGGTGGTGAATCCTCAAAGTAGGGGTGTTGATCGGGTTAGTTAATCGGGTTTCGGGTTGATCGGTTCGGGTTATTCGGGTTATTCAACGTTGAAAGTCTACCCGAAACCCGACCCGAATAACAATCGGTTTAATCGGTTTCGGGTTGTTCGGGTAACGGGTTGTTCGGGTTGGGTTTCGGGTATTAAACAATAGACTTAATTTAGTAGATTTTAGTGAGTTTTCATTTAAAATCTTATAAAACTAGTGGACTTAAATTAGTTTACTTCTATAATTTATAAAATGTGCTTAAATATATATTTATATACAAACAATTTGATCAATTTGGACAATCTAAATAAGTGTATACATATAATTTACTTAATTATAATATGGGTTGATCGGGTTAATCGAATCGGTTCGGGTTATTCGGGTTTTTGAGGTTTGAAAGTTTATCCGAAACCCGACCCGAATAAGAGTCGGTTTAATCGGTTTTCGGGTTGTTGGGGTAACGGGTCGTTCGGGCCGGGTTTCTTCGGTTACGGGTGAGATCAGGTCGGGCTGGTTAATCGGGTACGGATAAAATCGACGGACCTACCTCAAAGTCCATACTCTGTGAAGAACTCCTAGATTCTGTGATTGTTTGGACTTTCTCCCCCTTTTTGGTAGCATCACCTTCTTACATAGGTGAGCTTGGGGTTGGGTCTGTCACATCCGCAGGTTCTTGTAGACCTGGTTGAGTTCTCCTGAGTAGTCTCTCAGCTAACTTGACCTTGAGATCGGTGATCTCAAGTTGCTGGTCATTGACCCTCCTTTGTAAGACAGTCACCTGAGATTCCAGGTGACTTATCTTTAAGACTAAATAGGTGCATGTTTTTTTCAGTTTATGCACCTTTAGTTTCAGACTCCCCTCATCTTCATCAGAAGAATCACGGGGGGATGAGAGAATAGGACCAAGGTCTTCTTCCTCATCACCAGCACTTTGTTCTTGGCTGCTGGATTTCCCCTACACCATGATAGCTTCAAATGAAGTGTCAATTGGCTGGGTTGCCATGGTTGAGGTCTTAATGATGTAGTCACTTGTTGAAGTGAGAGCGTTTTCCATATGGACCTCCTGAACAGGTTCAGGGAGATCCACCTCAGTAGTAGGTGGATGATGTGGGCTAGACATGGGAGAAACAGGAGTACTCATCTCTCCTTGAGCAGGGGTGGAGAAGAGAGACTCATGATACTTACTGAAACCCATGTATTCATCATCATAGGATTCAAGGTTTGGGATTGGTTGGTTTAGATCAAGAGACCGGGATGGTAACTGTCCCCTGAAGGTTGTTCACTAGAGTTTTGAGACTCTGAGTGAAGGCTTAAGGCTATAGGGGGTTATGAGCTCATCAGGCTGAGCATGAGAAACCTCAGCACTGATCATTGGTGAGATGGGAGTGGTTTGCTCCTGAGGAGAAGTGGGATCTCCAGTGTCCACTTTCTCCTGTATGGGTGATGATATAGGGGCCTGCACAAACTAAGTAGCATGTGCAGGGGTTCATTTGGATTTTCTTTGATAGGTCATGGTTATTTTTGACTGTATTGGTGGTTGAGAAGTAGAATGTGTGGGTTCAACACTAGCTGGTGCTGCTAGGTTGTCACCTTGAGCAATGAGCTCTAATATTTTTGGGACAAAGGCTGTTTCTACCCCTGAGAAGCCAATAGTTGGCTTCCTCAAAGTCTTGAAGATGCCGAGCTTCATCTGTCCTAATTTTAGAACATTACCTGTTCCCCTCAACTGTGAGCCCAGTTCATAGTTGAGAATGTGCTGGACATATCTAGGGAACATGTAATATTCTAAGGAGTCTAAGTTTGCAAGTAAATTAGTATGGATAAATTTTGAATACCTGAACTTGACCCCTGAAAAGCGATTTGAAGACAATGTAACAGTAAGTGATCCTATGTTCAAGCTTTGAGGATCATTAGCTGTTGTTGATGAAGAACTTTCAATCACATGGTCTTCCTTCATCTTCCACACCATCTTTAGAAGATTAGACTTGACCTTCAATACTTTGGAAGTTTTGACAACTTCGGAAGTTTTTGGAGACTGGACCTTTGGAAGACATTGCTTTCACTGCAGCAAGCTTCAGTGCTTCGGAAGCATTCATTTCTTCCGAGACCAAATTTTCTTTCGAAGGCAAGTGTTCACTTTTCTTCTTTTTCATCTTGGAGCTTCCGAAGGGAAAAGATTTTCCTTCCAAAGCTAGTTTTCCTTTCTTCTTCTCAGAAATTTTCTTTTTGATCATGTGGACAGTACTTTTAGGATTGTAGAGCAATCCTTAGCAAGATTAGAAGTACTACCACACATGATGCAATCCATTTGCTTCCTTCTAAGAGTCTTCTTTTGAGAGAAAGACTGAACTTAATCACTTTCCACCTCCATCTTCATCTTCATAGATGATGCAGCAAGCTTCTTAGGGTGTGGCTTGCTTTTGGAACTGGATGGTTCAGGCTGTGTAGCAGTGGTACACAGCTGATCAGCCTTCTTGTCTTTACTGGAATGAGTTGGACATGAACTAGAATTCCTGGTACTAGAGTTGATAGTTGAGTCTTCAGCCTTAACCACTTCAAATCCTACAGAGATGAACACTTGTTTCTGCTTAGAGTTGAAAGTGGCCTTGATCTCTTGAGCCTTCTTTGACTTTCTTTTGGCTTTTCTGATCAAGTTTTTCCTCTTAGACTTGGTCATCCCAGATTCTTTCCTCTCCTCAGAAGAATAGTGACCCTTTTTAGGATGATCTTCTTCACTCCTCTCAGATTCATCCTTCATTATCTTCTCTTCATCCTCTTCATCAATGGGGTCTATGAGGGGAAGCTCATCTTCACAAGTTCCACACCTTGGAGATCTTACAGACAATAAAGTTTATGGAGGAGCTATCTCAGTAGATCCCAGTCCCTGCTTATTCTGATAACAAACTTTTGCATGCAAGGATGAGGATATCATGTTCTTGAAGGTCTCTTCTTCAAGAACATACTTTTCTGTCCTGGCTTTACTGATCACAATCTCAGCCTGATATTCAGTTAACTTAGTGATGGGATCTTTTATCTGAGTCCTGTAGTTGGTAGTTCATGCTTAAGAGTTGAAATGGTTTTCTTTAAATCTTCCAAGACTTAATTGCTTTTGGAAGAAAATTGTCCTTCAAATACAAGCAAGTACTTAGAAGCATATTTAAACTTCGAAAGATATCTCAAAATTTCTTTTGAAGGTAAATTTCTTATAAGTAGTTATTTGTCTTGAAGACATAATGTTCTTCCGAAGGCAACTTGAAATCTTCCGAAGACATAATTTTCTTCCGAAGACAACTTAATTGCTTTCGAAAGAAAATTGTCCTTCAAATACATATAAGTACTTAGAAGCATATTTAAGCTTCGAAAGATATCTCAGAATTTCTTCCGAAGGTAAATTTCTTATAAGTAGTTATTTGTCTTGAAGACATAATGTTCTTCTGAAGGCAACTTGAGATCTTCCAAATACATAATGTTCTTTCGAATACAACTTGAAATCTTTTGAAGACATAATTTTCTTCCGAAGGTAACTTGAAATCTTTCGAAGACAAAATGTTTTGAAAAAAAGTTTTCAAAAAGTTAAGGAATATCATTTTCAGCTCTTTTGAAATCAGCTTTTAGAATGTTTAAGGAATCAATATCAGTTCTCATCTCTAAGTTATAAGACCTATATCAGTTAACTTTAGCAATACATTCATGTGTACAAAGATGTTCCAATACATTGGCTTCTTCATGATCTACCATCAGTGCTTGGTTTGGAGATGCATCCTCAGTCTGAAAGCTCTAGTCAAAGCCTCCTTCTTCAATAGCAACTGCAGTTTGTTGCTTGGGCTTCTCATTCTGGGGGTGCTCCATCAGTGTAGTTTGGTCTGGTTTGTGCTTGGCCACCACTTGTTCTTGGTGCCTTGCACTCTCTAGCAAAGTGTCCCATTTGGTTTTAGTTGTAACACTTCACTTTGCTTTTGTCCAGCCTAAACTTTCCACTGGTTATATTGCTAGGAAACTTCCTTCCTATCCTCTTGTAAAACTTCATGGCTCTATGAGTAAGAAGAGCCATCTGCTAGACTATTTCCATGTACTCCAGATTATCTGGATGGATACAATCCAGGTCTTCAAGGGTAAAGAGAAAGTTGCCTATGTTTCATCAGTAGACATAAAGGCTTGTGAAGAGCTTGTCTCTTAGAATAGGCTTCCTTGGATGTAGCTCTCTCTTGGTGTCTCGGGAAGGTGATGAAAGGACCCTTCTGTGAGTTGCCAGGATAGCAGATGAGATGATGTTGTGGTTCTCTGCAATCCCTTTCAATCACATAAAGGGCTGAATTCTGCTGATTGTTGGAGTTACCAGATGGATTTTGCATGTTCATCTCCATCTGGTAGCCACTGAGAATACCATACAACTCAGTGAGAGTAAGGTCTTGAGGTTTTCAGTCCTCTTAATGACCATACAATAGTGTGTCCATTGTCTGGGAAGAGAGGACATGAACTTCCTCATAATGTCCCTGTTCTCAAGAGTTACTCCAACATCCATTAGAGTATCCACAATCTTAACATACCTGAAGTATTGTTGAGTCATGGTTTCACACTGACTTGAAGGTGAAGTTCTCAAACTGCTGCTTCAAGAGGTCCTTCTTGTTCTTTTTTCCTTCATTTGACCCCTCATACATCAGCTTTAGTGCATCCCATAGTTACTTGGCAGTCTTGCACTTCTTGAAGCCTCTGTAGATAGAGTTTGGAAGAGCAGTTTGGAGGGCGGTCATGGCCTTTTGATCTATGTCTATCTTCTTCCAGTCTTCTTCATTATAGTTAGCCACTTCCTTTGGTATCATACCACCACCAGCAGTAGCTGAAGAGGTGGATGGTACTTGAGGTCTAGAGACAATAGATCCCCACATCCTAAAGTCTTGAGACTTGATGAAGCCTTCCATTCTTTGGCACCAAGTATCAAAGTCATTAGGAGTGATCAGTGGAGACTTTGTTCATAATACCGGTTTCCATATCAGCCTTTGTGATGGCTGCCATTTGAGATGTTAAGTGTTTTGTGAAACTAAAGGGATTTAAGTTGGTGAGATCTTACAATCAAGAGCCTAAAAAGCTCTGATACCAATTGCAGGACCGTTTTAAAGGGACGGTCAATACAATCAGTCTCACAATGAGGAGAGTGTTAGAACACTTAACAAATCAAATGGGGAACCGGGTTTAGATAAATGATGCTAAGAACACAAGCAAACAATGAGACAGAACTAAGAACAACAACAGAGTAATATGGTTTTCAAGAATGCTGTATATTGCTCTCAAGTTCTTTTACAAGTGTTACAAAGCATAAAAAGAAAGATAAGGACCTGAGATACTTTATACTACATCTTACAGCCGACCATACTTTGAAGGCCAGCTGAAAACAGTAATCTAGACAACAAGATCAATGTAGAGTCAAAAGGCAGATTGCTTTTTGACTAGTGACTATGACATGCCATAGCTCGCATCCTAATATATTTCAAAAAGAATAAAAGGTATAAAGTAAGAAGTTACAGACTCAAGACCATAATCTACAGTTTACTAAATCATGAACCTTTTCACCAACTCATGCAAGTTGGTGAGTCTTCAGAGTTGCAGCGGAAAGTAAGTCAGCTTTATGGAAAAGTATATCAGAGAAAGCATGTCCTCTCCGTCTTCGGAAGAAATCAGTCTTCTCTTCATTGGCTTCGGAAGACTTTGTCTTGAAGCTTCGGAAGACTTAATCTTTGGCTTCAGAAGATTTGGACTTTCGTTTCGGAAGATTTTACACTTAGAATAATTTCTATGATGAGTGTAAAACTTCCGAAGTAACTTCTACCTTGTACATCAGTGCATACATGCAGGAAGCTTCTTGGTTGTTTTGGCTTCTTTGGTTGCATCAGACTTCTAATATAACCTTATAAGATTTACAAGCAACATGATTTTTAATCCGAGTCATAACACTGACTCATCCGAAACGTAAAGAAAAGAATGTTGCCAAGTCGTCAAGCAAGTAAGAAAAGAAATTTTGGTAGACGTTGTTTGCAACAAGAAAACGATGAAGACGCAATAAAAAGAAGAGAATAAAATTACTCGAATGAAAAATGTTAGAAAAAATAGAAAATGATGAAATGCCATGGCCATAATGGAAGAACAACAAGAGCTTATTTAGAAAAACAAATGGATCTGGACATGAACATGTTTATAGAAACGCATCATGGCATCCCTAAACCATTCTTGCAAATCTTCCTTTAAAGCAAACATGATATGGCGTCGCAGGGTCGGCCCAAATGTGGTCTTAACTAAGCAAGGGCTTAGAGCCCTCGATTTTCAAAAACAAAAAAAAAAAAGAAATTATATAGAGCATTAGAGGCAATGATGTAGTCTAAATAACCTAGCAATGAACGCACGATTAATCAAGGTTGGAAACGATAATCAGGGTTTCCCAAGAAGTCACTCGATGACGGTAACATAACAAGAAGTGAGCCTTTCATCAATCTAGTTGAATGGTTTAATTGGTTTTGCCCTCATTCAATATACAATTTTCAACTTAGATCCTCTATTGATTTGTCTGCATCTGGTTCAACAACTGATATAGTTATCAAGCTCATTCAATCGATAATTTGGTAGGCTTGAAATTTTGAATCTTGTTGACTTGTTTGTTTATTCACTTGTTTGTTAGTTAAGACTCGAATATGCATTTGTTAACTTATTTGAATCAACATTGAGTGTTAATTTCAATTTTGAGTTTCAATTTGACTGTTAGTTTGAAGCTTTAGACAAATGTGACTGTTAATTTGAATCTACATTTGTTCAATTTGAATCTAGATTTGTTTAAGTTTGATTGTTTCTTTAACGCACTTGTTCGATGATGAATTTGGATTTGTTAGTTTAATTGTTTCATCTTTGACTAGATTGATTGGTGGCATCCTTAATTTTTTTATTTTAACTTTAAAGGCTTGAGTACTTGGACTGTTTAACAGTTTTTTTTTTATAAATTATAGACTGGATAATTTTGGATCCATTGTTTAGTCTTTGTAGTGTTTTGACTTTACTCCACTTTAGTTTTTGACTCCACTGTTTCGTCATTTTGTGTTCAACTTTTTGTTATAATACTTTATTATAGTCAACTTGAGTCTTTGTCTAATGGATTATGTGTTTTTAAAAAGAAAAAGAAAATAGAGAAGTTTTTACTAAACCACTAAAATGATCATTTTTATTTTTTTTTTTAACTTTTTTTTTTCTTTTTCTGAACGGCAACTTTTATTCAAATTCACAAAAGGCCAGCAAGGTGCAACCAACATTACAAAACATAGAAGACACACCTGGAAGTACATTCAAAAGACTCAAAAGTCAAAATACACCCCTTGAGAATACAAACAAGTAGAATCAAAACTGAAAATTACTCCACTCCACCCAATGATATGTCCCCCTACGTGACATGTGGATCACCCATGCATAAGCCAGGTATTTGATCTCCTCCTTCAATCTGTTAAAAGACACGTTGCGTTCCCTAAAGACCATTTCATTCCTTGCTTTCCAAATGCACTAAATGGCCGCCATAATGATGACGTGAATTAGCCCCCTCTTCCGGTCGTCTAGGCTCCTATGATGGTGACTTTCAAATAGGTCCCTCATGTGAAAAGCATAGATGGGCGGAATAGAGCACCAAGAGCTCATAAATTGTCAAACCACTGCCACCATATAACACGAAATAAACAAGTGAGAGGATGATTCAGGGTATCGGCCATAAAACTTGCACAAGATCATAGGTAAGTTGTGTTCCTTTTTGAAAGTTCTACACGATTGGAATATGATCTAGAAGTAACCTCCAGGCAAATATATCAACTTTGAGTAGGACCAACCTTAACCACTCTAGAGTAGGGCCCGATACTGGGGTCAAGTTTGGATTACGTATACGACTTAGAGACCTAGTTGAGAATTGCTCGTTTTCATCCCAAGCCGAATCCATTTGTCCTCCTCTTCTCTAATCATCATGGTAGATAATAAGGATATACAATCCTTAAGTTCCTCCTCTTCTGTAAGTATGGGTTGTCGTGACCAAAGCCAAGAGTACATGATCCTGTTTTCTACTGATAACAATCTTTTTTCCACGAGCAAGACTTATTCTTTTCTAGACTAAATAACCTTAGGTATCTTCCTGCTAATGGCTGCTCATCTATCCATGCATCTATCCAAAAACGAGTATAGTGTCCAGCCCCAAGAACCCCTTTGATCATTGACGTCAAATTGACCCTATCAATTTTTGTGATGTTTTTCCATGTATTAGTGATCAGTGACCTACAAGGAACATAGCTATGAGATCTCGGTTTCACATGGATGGAGTCAACTACCATCCTCCACAGCCGGTTAAGTTCATTTTTATAGCGCCACCACCATTTTGCTCGAAGACTCAAATTCGTCTCCTTTCAGTATTCCAATGCCTAACCCATCCCGTTTTCTTGGTGTGGTGACCAATTCCTAATTCACCCAATTGGATTTGGATCTTTCATTTATCCTACCCGGCCTATAGAAATCGTCTTCACACTTTGTCTAATTTTTCTATTATTGCTTCCGGAGCCTTAAATAACAAAAAGAAGTATAATGGTAGGCTATTTAACACCAAGTTGATACGAGTGATCCTCCCCTCCCTAGAGAGGGTAGCCAGTTTCCATGATGATAGTCGATTCTCGAATACATCAAGAATCGGACGACAACTTGTAATTCGGTTCATATTATTTCCAACTGGCAAACCGAGGTAGGAGAGTGGCATTTCCCCCACTAACATTGCAACACTTGAGCCACTTGAATAACTAGATGATCTTCAACATTTAGGCCGAATAAGCTACACTTTCGGAGGTTGACTTTTAGCCGCATTTATCAATACACACGAAGTTATGAACACTTAAAGATAACCATTCTCCTAGCAACATTACATCATCAGCAAACATCAGATGGGACTATACAGGCCCATTATTTGGGGTGTGGATTCCCTACAAGACCCCATAATTCACTGCCCTATTAAATATGCAGTTTAATCCTTTCATAGCGATGATGAAAAGGAAAGAGGAAAGGGGATCCCCCTGTTTGAGACCCTTGAACCATTTAAACTCCCATGAGGACGACCTATTAATCAATACTGAAGCTCGAGAGGAACCAAGAACGCCCCTAACCCATAATGAAAACTAACAAACTAATATTGAAAATGATCAAAATAATCATAATGAAAATGAACAAATTAATCATAGTAAAAATCAACAAAGAAAGGGGCTTATATTCTTGGCCTTGTTATTTTTAGGTTTCCTTTTTTTATTTTAGTTATTTGTAATTTTTGTTTGAATGTATTTTATTATTATATAATGAAATCGTATATTTAAATTTTATTTAAAAAAGTGTTAAGATAAGAGTGGTTTTGGATTCAAAGGGTTCCACTCCTCCATTAGCTATGGATTTAAATGATGTGCCAACTTTTGATATAAATAGGTTAGTTTTAGGTTATCTGGGTTCCATCTTTACTGCACAACATAATTTGAACGCCATAGATATGATAATAATTTATAACTAATAAAATTTTAAAAGGTTAAATTACCCTTTAAAACAAGGTAAAAATTCTCAAAATGACTCTTTAACCGAAATTTTACTCTAACATATCCCTTTGACTTTTTCATTCCACAAAATGTCCTCTGAACATAGACGATCAACCTTAAAATACTGGCGCTGGTGCCTTCAGTTAGAAACAAGGGCGTCAAACCCTAAAACACAAGTGTTCGACCCCAATACATGAATGTTCAATCCCTTAACACAAGTGTTCAAACCCAAAACACGCGCACCCGAACTCACAAAAACGGGCACCTCGCATGCACAAACACAATCGTTCCATCTCTTCAACATGAGTGTCCAACCTCATAAACACCGATAGAAACCCTTAGAATACCAAAGGAAGTCCTTAGAATACAAGCAAAAGTCCTTAGAAAATGGGTGGAATTTAAGATGATATTTTGAGAAAAAATAATGGCAAAAGGGACAATTCGAGAAAAAATTTAGGAAGTTTTCCTTACAACAAACCCTTTCACTCTTTCTTTTTCCCTCCTAACCCTAATCTGATCATCTCCCTTTCAACCTCCACACTCCTTTACACTAAATCAGCCATGTGAAAATTATTGAAATAGAAGTTATGTATGAAGTCATTTGAATCTAGAGTTTGTTGATGCATAAGTCAAGATAATCAACCTTGTTTGATTTTTTTAAATTGATGAATGGTTTTAAATCAAATTATGAATTGATGGAATCTAGAATATGGAAATTGGTCCTCCAAAATCTAGATAAATGCTTAAATCCTTTTTTCAAAATAAGTGTCGAAGAGAAACACAAGTTTTTGGGATTTCAATCATTTACTATTGCTTTTTGGGTTTTTACCAGTTTGTATGTTTCAACTTTGGTGTGTAGACCCTTTTAAAGAAACTGCGCAACACCCTAATTTTTAGCCTATTCTTTTTTTAATTTGAACACGATACAACCCATATGCATTTAGAGAAATAGAAACGCGAATAGATTAATTTGATGATGTGCATACTTGATTGGTGGTGCATGAGTTTGTGCATGTTTTTTTAAATAAGATATTCACACAGATTTAATTTTAAAAGAATTTTACTTACAATAAACTACACACACAAAAACAAAGTGAATCTATCATGAGGTATATGGTAATGATAAAAACCGTGCATCAATCTGTGAACACACGCAGAGGTCTTTCCAACAATCTTTATAATTGACTATATGATTTTGATTTAGAAAAAACGATTAGTTTGTTTTAAGAACCAATTTCCAATTTTTCAAAACGATAATTTGAATAAAAGATAAAGTAAATAAATGGTAGAGACTTTGGTGTTTGTTTCAGTGAAGTAATACTATCACATTAATTTAGGTTCCACTTTATTAACTGTGATTAATTGTATAGTATGTTAAAATATTAATTAATGTTATTATATTAATCTTTATTGATCACGTAGTAATATTCTAGTGTTTATTCAATCTAAATGCTTGATTTTACATCATTCTTAGTATGGAACGAGTTTACTTTGTTTATGTTTTGTTTCATAGGTGTTCGGAGGTTAAAGAAGTTTAATTTTAGACAAAAGAAGCAAAATAAGAAATTTGAAGGACCAGAAGTGCAACTATCAAAAGTTACCAAACAAATGAAGTTGAGACAAGGCCGATGTATGATACGCTGGGTTGGTCGTACCATACACCGTTCGGCGTGTCTGGGGTGTTAGGAATGATGTATTAATATAAAAAAATTTCTAAAATGTTGACGTTTAATACGCTGTCGGCGTATGATACGCACGGTACGTAAAAGACTCTGTATTTTGTGGCTTTTCAAGCTTATGTAAACATATTCAGTTCTAATCCGAAGAACTTCTCCCACACGAAAATTAACGAATTCTAAGAGATTTTTGGTGTTTTAAATCTTCACAATTCTTTCCAAATAATCCACAATCATCATCTAAACAGAATTGAAGATACAATGAAGATCATGCGTGGCTAGTTTCTTTGTGATTGCTTACGGGTTGACAATTCTTGCTAAGTGAGATGATTGCTTTGTTTAGGATTTGGGTTTTGCATTGAAATTTTATCTTTGAATGGAATTACAATTTCTGTTTAATTTATAAGGTTCATTTATAAATAAAATTGCTTGCTTGATTATCAGTTTTTGACTTCTTTTCATCGCTAACTCATTAAGATTGGTAGATAACTTGATATATATGAATTAGTAACATTGTGACAAACGAATCTTAAAAGTTGAAATCTTGAGAATTATGTTTTAGCAAATCCTAGTTTAACATCTTAATTGTTGATCTTGCGAATTAAAAACCCGAAAGTGTACCTTTTCGTTAATTACTAAAATCTCGTTTAAAGTTTGTTGCTTTTTTCAATTGTGTTTATTCAAATCATTCAAAGTTGCAGTTTTTGTTTTAAAGTCTTTTGTTAGTAACTTAACTTTAAACATTATCCATCAATTCCTTGTGGAGATGATTTTACTTACTCTTACACAATAAAGGTAGGTAAGACCGATTGATTAACTTGTTTTGATCGAGTCTCGACAACCAGATTATTTGCAAATCTGAGTCAGGGCAGAGTTATCGTAAATAGACTCTGTAGTGACAAGGAAATCTGCAATTGGTAACTTATAAGACAACCATCGAGCCCCTAGTAAAGTAGGTAATATTTGTGCACCCTTTATGATTTCTAAAAACATAATTTTATGTTAGAAAGAGAGTTAATTAGGTTAGGTTCCTTTGTAACATGCTATTAATTTTTAAAACCATAATAATTACTATAATTTCTCAGACAAAGTAAAAAGGAACCCACAAATGATTAGAAAGTTAAGGTGATATGATTTCTAATAACCATTTTTAGTTCATTAGCCATGAGTTTATTATGAAATTTGGGTTCGCGAATAAATGTAGTTCATATAATTTTCAACATTGTATGACATTCACAATTAAAAAATATAAGTTTATAACTTTCCATTCAAATGTAGATGCTACCCATTTAAAGGTTGACACAAAATTACCATAACATTAATATAAATATTACCACACCATTAGTTCATCACAAGTTACATTAAGCTTTACCAAATTAGGATGATTTTAAGAGTTTAGCTTATTAAGCTTACACATTACAACAGATACAGATGGTAGTAATAAAAACATCATACAAATTAGAACAATCAAACTGGTGATCCAATATGGATGATGTTAATCGATCCCGAGACTCTTCTAAGTATTGCATAGACCTCCAGAGTCTTCCAAGGACCTTTAAATGATGGATTCCCGAGAGCAAAACACTATACATTTCACCTTCCAAAAGTTATCCGAAACGTTTCAAGCGAGCCACTATTTATAGGCTTTCTAGAGTGTCGACCACGACCCGGGTCAGGTATAAAGTACACAAAACTTGGTCGGTTGGTACCTGAGACAATTGTCACAGCATGACCCCGTGCTTGATAGGGCACACCCCCGACTTGGGGTGGAGCACGCCTTAGTGCCTCCTAGCGCATACCTCATGCCTCCCTGACGGGGAACAATACTTTTGTCTCCTTTAAATGACGAACATGGGTGTGTGCCAAATTTATCATGTGGGTATGTTGAGGTTGTGCATTGGGGTTCCCTAGGCACGACCCATGCTTGGCTTCTGTTTCTTCTTGTTTTTGATCCTTTGGTCCATCTTGGTCTTTTTCAAGGCCAAAAACAGAATTTAAAGGAATTAAGTACCAAATCATCATTTTTGTTAGGAGTTTTGGAAATATTTTATGTGCAATTCATATGTTTTATATGTATAATTTGAAGCATATCAAATATCTTCAGATATGAACTTTGCTTTTTCTCAGGCAAAATCACTCAAAATGACAATACCATTAATAACCAAATAAATCAAATAAAAAGTATGTCTTTCGAGAAATATGCAAGCAATTTGATCTACCTAAATGTGAACAATTAAGCATATGTGTAATGATACCCGTTCAAGGAAAGGATTGGTTTATAGAAAAAACTCTAACATGTAAAAATTCACATTCCTCACAAGGTGCACTCATACTCGGCTATATATGGAATCATACATAAGTGTAGTATGATTAAAACTCTCAATTCACTAGTATGTATACATGTGAAATCATAAGCTTGGTAAGGGATAAAATCTCCACTTATTTAAGGAATTACTTGCAGAAATCATTACATCTTTGATGGGTTGTAACTTGGCTTGGGTTTGGGATATGGAATATTTAGAAAAAAGTAGCTAAATGCTAAAGAAAATGGTCTTGGCTTATTTAATAGACATAAACTAAAAAGAAAGCAATAAATGCATTCCCTATACAATTTCACCTCTTTCTTAACCCAAAGAAATAAGTAGTTATCCTTTCTTAAGGGTCGTTCATTTTAAATTCTAATAGCACCTAGTTTGATTAGTTTCGTATTCTCTTATCGGGATTCGTTAGTTCTTGCTGCATCCACCTTGTGGGACCAATTTTCATAATTTGGGTATCTTTCATAATGTTTCTCCCTTATCTTTATCATACTTTTTTAGGTTCCGCAAAATGGAAGAACTTCTTTCTTTCACCGTTTCTTTATTGAATCAAATGTGAGTGAGAAAATCTTTTCGCGAACTTCTGGGGGAAGTTCCAGCTTGGCATGGTGAAGGAAACAAAGAAAATTAAAATCAAAAGAATACATTCAACTCTTTTAGGTCTAACTACTAAAAGACCAAGTTTTTTTGAGATAATCCAAAAACGTGTCGTTAACCTGTCACACCTTTAGTTTGGGTCACCCAGGTTGCATAACAATTGAGATTGTTCTATTATTTTATTTAGAAAATCAATTTTCCATGATTTATGACAGTGGATGTTAATTCAATATCAATATCGTACAATTGTTTGATAGTTGAATCAATCTTCAAAGTTGAATCATTTACTGATCGTAATATTCTTTTACAAAATTATATTCATAACTAGAAGCCATAAGATTCCATTCTAGATATACAACCATCTAAGCTTCTATCTTGTGATTTCTAAATTTGACATTAGATGCACTTGTATAGTTCATACTGTAATCCTTCAGGTACTAAACCATTACCAGCTATGCTTAGGCATAGTAACCCTTTTAGGGTTTCACCCATCACATATGCATCATTTATGATTAGACCACACGTACAATCTTAGTCTAATGCTTGTCTTGTATTTCACCAACATGCATTAATAAATTAACAATTACTCATATTGTTTTAAGTGTAAATGTGAATATTAATTTTTCATGAGTTTTATTTTCAAAGGCAAAAGTTATCACCTTAAACTTAAGTCAAGCCTATTTTGTGATCTATGCAGGTTCTGGGTTGCTCAGGTAATATCACCTCTACATGCGTGACACGTGTTGCATATGCATTGCCTCGAGCCATTTTTAGTGAAGCGGCCTACATGCATAGCTGATTTGGTCTACATTGTTGTCCACATGTCCGATACCTACCCATTAGTCATCATGCACGTATCATGCATGGGTTGATTCCTTAACATAGTCTATACGCCCGCATCCCTTCTCCGATTCCGGTTGCATCAAACCTATTTCCCTTTTTATAAATTTTCTTTTATTTTTCTCTGTAGCTTAACCCCAGCTAGAGGTTTTGCCCCTTGGACTCCACTTTTAGAGGCTATGGTCCCGAACCCCCGCTATCCTGCTGATGTTTTTTGGGACCAAATTTTGGGACTGTTACACTTTAATGAAAACGGGTTTTGTTGAAGGATTTTTGGGTAAGCGACTTCGGGTGATGAAAGTGAAATGCTTAGGCTCGACAAGGCTAACCAGTGGTAATGTTCGAGTAAGGGTTTTGAAAAATGGTAGAGGCTAACCTAATGGTGTTTCCTAATGCCTAAATCATTTTCATGCAAAAAATTCTTGTAAGGTCTTGAAATTCATACCCAGAACAAGCTTTAATTCACATGCGACATATGGTATCCTCGAATATCCATAATATGAAAGCAAAATGCATAAATGAAAAGTTGTTTTAAGCCTTAAAAAGATGCTCACGAATGAATGGAATCGAGTTTAAGTGTTTTAGCTTACATGTTTGAATATTTCTTAAACTTGCCTTGCTTTTTCCGATATAACATAATATATTTTTTAAACTTATTTGGGCACTGGGTTTATTTGCTTATTTATTTCCCCAAAGCATATATTTATTTTATAAGAAATGTTAAAGTTTTCGGTGTTTTTCCATAAAAATTTAAATTAGAGTGACTTTTTGGAAAAAATTTTACTTGGATAAATTATAAGCAAAGTTTCAAGCATGTACACCCTTCCCCACACTTATATTTCACATTACTCTCAATGTGATAAACAATAAATTAAGTAGAGAAGAGGTAAACGAAAAGTCCCCTAAAAGTTGACGAGCTGAACACACACACTGCCGCCTTGATGTGCTCAACAAAAGAAAACATCTGGATAAAATTAAAACATCACCACATTATTTAAAACATAGTAAACTAAAGTCCTAAATAAACATGAAAACTAACAATATTATGAAGTAGGAATGACGAAAACTTACCTTTGATGAAGAGGAAAATCAAAACTTGAAAGAAACTTGTTAAATGGATGAAATGGTGATGAATTCGTGTGTTTGGGAGTTAAAACCGAAGTTGGAAAGTCAATTATTGAATGTGATGTGACCAAACACTAAAAAGCCTACTTTTTGGGTTGAAAATTACTGGGTATGGGGGCTTGCCTCCCTAGGCACAGGAGATTGTGCCCCCCGTTACGGTCCTGATTTTTAATTTTTCTTTTGATGGTTTTCTATGTTACGTGTGCTTATCGCTGTTAATTTTCATATGTTCTAATTTATCAGTAAAGGTACGATTAGTGTCCTAAAGATAACTAAAACAAGACAAATGACCAATTAATTCCATAAATATCTACACTTACATCATACATTAAAGCTGAGAGTATAGAGATGCAGATTAAGGCTCCTAATCGTGTACCAGCACACATTTTACATCATGTTATGTTTGTAAAAGAATTCCCCTTACATTTCATGTGGAAGGGTAGGAATGAGATAGTGCGAGGTGCGCTTGCTTTATTCTACAAGCTGGCAGTTGACCAAAATGAGTTCCTTGCTTGATTGTTGAACCTTTTGAGTTAGTTCAGCAATGCTTTGATTAGCTTGCAAGTTCATATCTGTCAACTTTTTGATGAATTCTTGAAGCTTGAAGAAACACTCTTGTGTCATCAACTCTCTCGTTTCAAAACGCAATTTCCTAACTGGGTTCCAGTTTGTGCTTTTGTTACTGGAATATCTTATTTTTGGAGTCATTTTGATTTATTTTGAGTGATGAGAGGCTAGAATAAGTGAGATTCTTGAATACTAGTTGAAAATGGTGAACAAGGGGGCATGTTGGACTCGACATGACCCCGTGTTTTATTAATTTCATCATAAAGTCGATTTGTAACATCCTAAAGTCATCAGTGGAGATCATAGAAGGATTTGGTCAGGGCATGGGGGAGTGCTTGGTGGGGCAAAAACCCATATTTGCTTATTGATCCTACAAAATGCTAAAAGTCTAAGAATATCTGTGTACAAATGCCACATTTTGTTTTCAGGTCCTTGGTGAAACCCTTCCCCACACTTAATTATCATTGGGGTGGAGGTTTAGTTCCTCCAAGAAGATTATGGTCAGTCCATCAGTATAGGGCTTTAACCGATGAACATTGATTTGGAAACTTAAAGGCTGTTTGGTAGCCTTTTAATGGTCATTAAAAGGCTACCTGTTAATGGTTCATAGCCTCTTAATGGTTAAGAGGTAACCTTAAGTTTGAATGGTTAAAAGGTAAAATCTTAATGGTTACCTCTAAACCATTCAAACTTAAGGTTAACTATTAACCATTAAGTGGCTATAAACCATTAAAAGATAGCCTATTAATGACGATTAAGAGGATACCAAACATCCCCTCAGTCACTCAGTGTTTTCAATTTTGATGGCACTATTTGGCTAGACGTCTTTAACTATATATGGTCCAGATGATTGGGACTTTAACTTCCCGAGAAACATATAGTAAGACACGTTCTCCCACGTGGAATTATTTGTTGCATTTTAGGTGAATATTATGGAATTTCCTTGTCTTTTTTTGTAAACTTTTGGGTATTCATATGCTTGATCTCTCAATTCCTCTAGTTCATAGATTTGCATGAACCTATTATGACCTGTAGCGTATTGATCAAGGTTTGCTACCTTGAGTGCCCAATAGACTTTGTGTTTGATTTCACATGTAGATGACATTACTTCCCATGTACTGCTTTAGGTGGTGTAGTGCCTATAGGAGTCTTTGTAGGCTATTTGGAAAGCTCATAACACATCATCTAGCTTCGTAGTCCAACCCTTGCAATTATGATCAATGGTTTTCTTGAGGATTCGTTTGATGCCTTTATTAGTGACCTTAATTTGCCTATTTGATTGTGGATGATAGGTTTTTGTAAAGTGGTGGTGAATGCCGTAACTAGCTATTGCTCTTTCGAGTTGGACATTACAGAAGTGCATTCCATGATCACTAATTATACCTTTCGGAGCATCAAAACAAGAGAATAGTTTCTTTAGAAATTTGACAACATTTGTTGCATCATTGGTAGGTAAGGCTTGAGTTTCAACCCATTTTAAGACATAATCAATTGCTACTAAGATGTATTGATTGCCAAAAGATACCGAGAAAGGCCGCATGAAATCAATTCCTTATATGTCAAATTCCTCACATACTTGAATGGGTTTTTGAAGCATTTTATCCAGTGTTGAGATATTGGTTGCTATTTGACAAGCATCACAGTTGCGTACCATATCGTGAGCATCTTTGAAAACTGTAGACTAATAGAATCCTGATTGAAAGACCTTTTTGCTCCATGGTGTCTTCCTGTGGGTCCTTCATGATAGTGCCTTATTGTAGGCTAATAGAATCCTGATTGAAAGATCCTTTTGCTCCATGGTGTCTTCCTATGGGTCCTCCATGATAGTGCCTTAAAATTTGATAAGCTTCATTCCTATATCCATATTAACGAATGAGTTAGTATGCTCCTACTCTGAAAAAGTAAGGATCTTCCCAATAATAGTGTTTGATATCAGCGAAGAATTTCTTCTTTTACTCATATGTCATGCATTTGAGGAGAATTCCGCTTGCTAAGTAGTCTGCAAAGTTAGCAAACTAGGAATGTTCTTCGATTGTGGATTAAATGTGCATAATGAAATCATGAGGAAGGTTGATGTTTTTTTTGACATGAAGATACTAAAGGGATTGAACATTCAAGACGTGAGAGATGATCAGCTACTTGATTCTCTGCTCCATTCTTATCACGGATTTCGATATCGAATTCTTATATCAAAAGTATCCATCGTATCAATCTCGGCTTTGCATCTTTCTTAAAGAGGTATCAAAGGGCTACATATTCGATGTATATGATTGTTTTTGAAAGGACAAGATACGAGCAAAAGTTGTCAAATGCGAAAACTATTGCAAGAAATTATTTTTCAATTTTGGTGTAGTTTTCTCATGCATCATTTACGGTTTTGCTCGTCTAGTAAATTGGATGGAAATGCTTTTCATTTCAATGTCCTAGCACAATGCTTATTAGCTCAAATGGTAATGTTCCGTCAGGGGCTACCCTGACAAGAGCAGTTACCAGTTTGTCTTTCAATAATCTAAGACACTCATGCATTCCTCGGAGAATATGAATTAAGCATCTTTTTTGAGGATCTGAGTAATTGGTCATGCGGTTTTAGAGAGATCTTTGATGAATGGTTGATAAAAACATACATGATCTAGGATCTGAGTCATCTTTTACTAATATGGGTAGCAGAAATTCAAAGATAGTAGTGACTTTTGCCTGATCAACCTCGAGTCTTTCTCGAGAGATCTTGTGTCCTAACACTATACCTTTTTTCACCATGATATGACACTTTCCCAAATTAAGATGAGGTTGGAATCTTCACATCTAACTAACATCTTTTTCAAGTTTTCCAGATATTCCTCGAGGGGATGTACGAAGATTGAAAAGTCATCCATAAGATTCCCATGGAATGTTTGATCATATCATGAAAGATTGCCACCATACATCATTCAAATATAGAAAGAGCATTACATAATCCATAAGGCATACGCTAATAAGCACACATGTCATATGGAAGTGTGAATGTTGTTTTCTCTTGGTTTTCAGGAGATATTAGGAATAACCTGAGAAACCATCAAGGAAGCAATAGAACAAGTTTCTAATAATCTTTTAAGAATTAAATCAATGAATGGAAAAGGGAAACGATCCTTCCTTATAGCGTCATTGAGTTTGCGATAGTCGGTGCAAACTCTACATCTTGTAACCATATGAGTGGGAAATAGTTCATTCTTCTCGTTGTTTGACAACACCCCTTTCAGGAATTTTGCATAGTTTGGAATTTGAGTAAGAGCTTCCACCAATAAGAGGTTAATGTGGGGCAACTTAAAGAGCCCCAAGAACTTGCCATGTAGCGCCTTCACTCATTGTTGCCTTAAACGAATTGAATGGAATTGGTGGGACATACCCAGGGGGGGGGGGGAGGGGGTTACGTATTTCTTCATTAGTCTTCTTCTACAACCATATGATTTTGCATTTCACTTACATTGGTTAGTGTTTCGGCTTCATCTTTTTCTAAGATTGGTTGTAATGTAGGTGCATAACGTTTGGTGGTTCAGCCACTTCTTGTGGTGATGCCTTTCACCTGTGCATTTAGGTTTGTCATAGTGTTGCTAGGCAAAACATCTTAGGATCTTTCAAAGAGCTATTGTGCTATATGACCCACTCAGTGTTCAATTGATGCAAGCTTCATTTCTTTGTAATCTTTTTTAGTTTTTTTGTTCAAATTTCCTGATGTACTAATCTGTAGCATGTGTGGTTATTAGAAAATTTTGCAATATTTCTTTGACCCTCCATAGTCTTGGCCCTATTACTTGAACCATGGTATGGTGGTTTTTGTTGTTCGTAGGGTGGTTTTATGTTGAACCCAGAGAATTGTTGGTTACTTCCACCTTCTATGTATGTCGAGTTATTTCTCCAATTCGAGTTGTTGTTGTACGAATTACTTAGGCTTCCTACTTAGTGAATATCTTCTACCATCATCATGCTTTGAGGACATTCACTTGTTTTGTGAGAATCAATGCATGTGTAAGGATCAACACAATACAAAGAAGATCGATCTCATAACGAGAATGCAAAATGTTAACATCACGGAATAAGATTGAATAGTAAATGAATAACACGAATGTAATAAACTTCTTGATTCTATTACTCTTTGAATTTGAATGTCTACAAGTGAGTATGAAATCATGGAAGTACAAAAAGCTCACTAAGTTACATTACAAAATATCTATTTATACTAAACTAGGAAGCTCTTGCACAGTTCTCGCGCGACTTCTAAGTTCTCGCGCGAGATGCAAGTTCTCGCGCGGAAACTTCAGGTTCTCCCGCGACTTGATCTTTATAATCTTGATTTGATTTTCCAAGCCTCTAGGTTCAATCTCTACAATCTCTCCCTAGGCTCGGAGAATCAATGTCTTTAGAAGTCAACATCTGCAACCATATAACTGCCCCCATAAGCACACATCTTGTTGTCTAGGGCCTTCGTAATCAACCAACTGAACTTTACTGCTATTAAATGAACAGATTCATCAGCTGCAATCAGACAAGCCTGCAACCTCATCAAATCTTCTCTTCCAAACTTGAGCAAATCCATAGGGTCAATGATACGGTATTCTTTGTCAACACAGTGTATCAACGCGTGTCCCGTCTCCTTCTCATAACTCCACCATATTAGCTTAGACAAGCTGTTAACTAGCATAGGAGCTTGTATAGAGATCTTCCTCGCGTATCTTGGATTCTTATAGACCCTTATCTTTATTGGCTTGTTAGTATTAGAATCTATACGCATCTTATCTTCTATCACTTTGGATTTGGCAGTCTTGAAATCTTTGAAGTTAGTCTTACTCTGCCTCCAAATCATATTTCTTATCCAGTTTCCCTTTCCATAATTACTTGGGTTTATGAACGGTACGTGACCATAGCATATAAATCTGACGCTCTGAGTGTATGGAAGTCGTGCTCGTCCTGATAATACTCTATAGCTCCACCCCTTCTCTTTATCACATACATCTTTTTTTCTGCATCATACGCCCAGCTAATAATAGGTTCTGAGTTTCCATACCTTGTGAAAGGTTTGGAATGTCTCAACGTGTGAACATAAGCTGGCGGAGGAGGAGCAGCAACTGTACGGTTTCTGACTTGACGTACAACACTTTGACCCGTTACATCAGTTGTCTTGTCAGTCGTTTCCTGAGTATTCGACTCTCCAACAATCTCCCCTTCTTCAATCAAGATATCTGAGAATAAGTCTTTAAGACTATTCCCAAACATGTCTGTATAGTCTATGGTTTCTTCTAAATCATTAAATGGATCAAAGTCACCATCTGTCTCCTTAACAATAATCTCTTGCTGGAAAGTATAGAATTCTCTCTCATACACTTCTTCAGTAGCGGGATCCAAAGGTGTATAGTCAACTAATTCATCAGGACTTGGTCCGGAGACATTATCAGTACTCGACGAACCAAAAGGACCAGCAGCTGAACCCATATCTCCGCCCTGATCATCATCATCATCCTTCTTATCTCCTTTATCATCACCCTCATTATCATTACCATCATCTCCGTCATCATCATCATCAAGATCATCTTCCTCATCACCACTGAAATCTATCATCCCCAAATCATTATCATCATTAGTAGGCTTGGGGATTGGTATGCCATGGTCTGGCTCTACAAATGCTTCGCTAGTGAAAACTACAGGTTGATCCTTAGTAGCTGTAGTATGAATAGTGGTTGATGGCTCTTGATCAACATCAGCAGTCTCTGTTGCCCTTTTTGTAACAACAGGATCAACATCATGCTCTGTAGTGTCTGTAGGATCTTGAACAACTTTGGAATCAGTAGTTTGCTCTCCACTTGATTCTTCAACTTTCGTGGTTCGTTGTTGAGAAAATGAAAATGGAACACCGGAAGTGAGACCTCTGATGTTTTGTTCTGGAATCTGAATATAACTAAAAATGAACTGTTGGTGATGTTCAAGACTCTTGATCCTCTCATCTTTCTCAAACATCTGTCTCTGTAGATCATCAATAATCTAAATCTTCTCTAACATCTCCTTCTCTAAAATATTTACTCTTTGCTTAATAGTAACAGATGTAGGTGAACTAGTTGAAGCATTAGCACCTTGTCTTTACGTAGGAGGAGTACTGAGAAAATCTTCCATCCCAACTGACTCATCAAACCCTTGATCTTTGGGAGGAGTGCTCAACACATTATCAGTAGTGGGCATAGCAGATGATGTTACAGTAGTTGATTATGTAACAATCACTGGAGTCTCTATAGGTGTAGCCTCACTAACTGTGATTGGAGTCTCTGATATAGGCATATCTTCATGAGTCGACACAGTGGTCACTGGGGTCTGACGCTTTCATAACACACGTCGTCCTCTGCCCCTCCTACATGGACTTTCAGCCGTTTTCCTGGCCATTCTCTTCTTTCACCCCCGAGTAGTCGGTGAATATTTAGGAACAAAATCAGCATCACGTTCCTCAGTAGTGTATTTGGCAGGTGTTTCTTGAACTCTGGGATGTTCTTGCAATACACAAGGTACATTCCCAATCTGATTGCTGTCTGTTTCACTCCCAGAACTGAACCATGAATCAATCTCAGCATCTATAGACATGCCTGCTGGTTGAGAACTACCTGGAGCATCTTCAGGAACACTAGATGATGAACTAGCTTGCTCAGCTTGAGGAGCAACTTCGTTAGGTTGTTGTGCCTCTCCCTGATAACCTTCTATAAATCTCCCAAGTTTGGTAAAATGAGTGCCATCCCATGCATTACCCCTTGCTCCCAATAAGTAAGTGAATATATCTTTCTTCATCACCATAACAACATAAGTAGATGAATCAGACACTACTAGCTCAGGGTGAGCAACATTCACTATCAGCTGTATGAATCGAGGGTACATTATGAACTTCTTCCCCACAGTAGCTATCACATTCTTCTGCATCTCTAGAAGATAGCTTTGGATATGCTATATGGTTGATCATCAACTAGGGATATCAGCAGGGATTCGAACACTGCACTGAGACTATCCATTCTAGCCTTCAAGTTGCTCAAGAAATGGATCACCACATGAAATAGATACTTCCAGAATGCAGGTAAATATTTCTTCTCTAAAGAAGGATACCGGTGATCATATCCCATTCTCTTCAAACAATCTCTTGCCACATCATCATCTATCTTGACTGGTGCAGTAGGCTGATCTTCCAATAGTAAAACACTATTGATCACTTCAGCAGTGATAACAATCCTCTTGCCCTTAACTGTGGCAGATATAAATGGTTTACCCTGCTCATCTCTTTCATTGGCTGCCGTTAGCCAAAACAGATCAACCACATCTGAGTAGATAGTGGGATTAGCAGTAATAGCATGATGAATCGTGGATATCTTTAGTCCATCAATCAATGATCTAAACAACGCCATATCCTCTGGAACATCTCCAAGGTAAGCAACTGCATTATGGTTTTTATTAAAAACCATTGGTCACGCCATCTGAAAAGATTACATAAACTTGGATAAGTACATAATGAAACTTTCAGACTTAGAAAAATTTGAACTTCTCGCGCGGAAACTTAAGTACTCGCATGAATCTGAGTTTTGACAAAAGTCAACTTTTCACGCGACTAGTCAAAGTTTCTACGCGACAAGTTCTGCGCGACAAGTTCTGTGAGAATTCAAAAGTTATCGCGTCTGTTCATTTTCAGAAACTATTCGCATGCAAAAAGTTTTGTGATTTCAGATTTTCAAATTGGGTTTTTTTTCAGATTGTTTTAACCAACAAATCACGTTCATTAGATGTCGATTAGTTTAGCTTTAAGGTTTCATATGGTTAATTTCATTCAATTATATGTTTATTTGTGTTCATTAAGTCGGGAATCGTTCGAACACATACAAAAACAATGAGAAGCAAGAAATCTACCTTATCAATCCATAAATAATCAAAATGCGACAACAATGAGTGTGCATTTCAATGATAATCATGTTTAAACACTTAGAAATTTTGAAAGAGTGAAAGTCAGTTATGCGATGCGAATAGTGAACTACTCATACAACTGTTACCTTTATAGTCTTCTAACTTCTCGCGCGAGAAGTTTGAGTTTTCGCACACACAGACTTTTCGCATCTTTGTACTTTTCGCATGCGACTAGTTTAACAAGTCGTATAAGATTTTGCACCATTTGAACTTCTTGCACGCGAGAAGTTCAATTTCCTTTGAACTTTTATAATTTTTCAATTTTTCCAAATTTATTTATCTTGTTAAACCATTTGATTTGTTATGAGCAAAAGTATGTTTAACTAAATGTTTACAATTATCCAAGAACCCTTAATTTTGTGAAATTTTGTAAATAAAAAACAAGTGTCATAAAAACAAACAACAAACAACTTGATATTTTCTATATACTTATAACTTAAACGTTTTTGATAAGTTTTCAAGTATAGGATCATATTTCTTATGAAATCGATCATTAAAATCATCCAGCTTTACCTAAATAAGACTAGTTATGTTGATTGTCAATATGTTTTGTCCATTTTAAACGTAGGCTTCAATATTCACTTGGACACATGTTCTGTGATTTTATTATGTTTAGATTGAGTTGTATGAAATCTGTGAATCTCACAATCAAAATTCCTGTAGAACTCTTATCCAGCTTCAAGACACTTTTGAGAAGTCAAGTCGCCCCAAATTGACTTAAACCTTTTACCTCTGATAAGCCTTTTTAGAATTATTTTTTCTTATTATATTATCTATTTAGAGCATCACTAGCCTAAGAAACATTTCTGAACACATAATATTAACAAATTTTAGGAGTTATTAGCAGCCAGTGGGACTTATGTTTTTCCCTCGCAAGACATTTAGGACTTACATGCCAAGTCAGACTTCATGCCCCATTTTTATTTTTCCTCCCGTGTCAGAACAAATCCTCAAAAAGAAAAATATTTATCATATAGTATGTATGTCTAAGAAATATCTTTTATTATTATGCACATTGACATCTTTATTCCTATATGGCCTTTTGGCATCTTTTGCTCTTTGATAGTATTCATTTTCTTTTTTTGTCTTTACTTTTCATATCTGTTTCTTCTTTTGATATATATATATACATAATTCAAATTTCTTCTGAAAGACATAAATCAGACAGTAACTGGCTTGATTATGACTAGATTGTAACTCTCAGCCTGTATTAGCTTGGAATCAGCGTTACCACAAAACCTTGATGAGTAACCCACTTCAGTCATTATGAGTTTACTTTAGGTGTATCACAGATCATTATGCTTTTCAGTCTTGAAAGTCAAGCCTATAAACATATCAAAGATAATCCAAGTAAGTTTCTTTTAAGACTTAAGATATAATGTATCAAAATAAAAAAAATGTACTATCATTTCCTATATGTTCTTGAAAATTTTAATTTTTTAATATGTAAAACAAAATACTTTTGCAAATTTTCTTTTACTCCCCCTAAGAACAGAAATCTTTTTCGAACCTTTTTTTCAAATTTTCTCCCTCTAAGATAGAGATTATCTGTAAAGAAAATAACAATTTTAACTAGAATGAATGAAAATATTCCTAAAAGGGTTTATGGATAATCATTAACCAAGTTAATCATTCCCAGAGATTGGACTAAAAAGTCAAATCTGGAATGATCAAATGCCTTAGTAAACAAATCAGCAATATTGTCATCTGATGAGACAAATTCCAAATGGATAAGTTTCGATCAAAACAATCACGGATAAAGTGCATGCGAATGTTGATGTGTTTTGTCTTTGAGTATTGGATCAGAATCTTCACTATGTTTAACACTACAGTTTTGTTACACAAAATTTTGGTGTCATAAAGATTAAGGCCATAATCAAGAAGTTGTTGATGAATCCAAACATTCTGACAACAACAACTTGATGCAGCCACATATTCAACCTCTGTAGTGGATGTGGATACCATCTGCTGCTTCTTGCATTGCCAAGAAATCAACCTATTTCCAAGGAATTGACAACCACCAGTTGTGGTTTTCGTGTCCAAGTTACATCCTGCATAATCACTGCCAGTATAAGCATATAAATTGAAATTGGAATTTTTAGGATACCAAAGTCCGAGTGTTGGGTGACCCTTGAGATATTTGAAAATCCGCTTGACAGCTTTCATGTGAGATTCCTTCGAATTACTTTGATAACGTGCACATTAACAGACAGGAAACATAATGTCTTGCCTGCTGGCAGTGAGATACATCAAAGATCCAATCATTGATCGATACAAATGCTGATCAACGTCTTCACCCATGAGATCTGGAGTTAAAGTTGGATGAGAAGCCATTAGAGTGGGAGAAATCTTGGAGTTTTGAAATTTGTATTTGTCCAGGATACTGTGAATATATTTCTCTTGATGTATCAGTATTCCCTTATTATCTTGTTTAACTTGGATGCCCAAGAAAAATGACATTTCCCCAAGAGAACTCATCTTAAATTTCTTTTTCATCACAGCTTCAAATTTCTTGCACAAATCATCATTGGTAGATTCAAAGATAATGTCATCGACATATACTTGAACAAGAATAAGATCATCACCAGTCTTTCGTAAGAATAAAGTTTGATCAATAGCACCCCGTGTATAACCATTTGCAAGCAAATGTTCAGTGAGGGTGGCATACCAAGCTCGAGGTGCTTGATGTAAACCATAGAGTGCTTTGTCTAACTTATAAATGTACCCTGGATGATCTGTATCTTCAAAACCAGGTGGTTGACACACATAGGTTTCTTCTTTCATCTCACCATACAAGAATGCAGTTTTGGCATCCATTTGATACACCTTGAAGTTCTTGTATGTAGCATAAGCCAGAAAAATACGTATAGGTTCAAGTCTTGCAAGAGGAGCATATACTTCTTCATAATCAAGACCTGCAACTTGATAGAATCCTTGAACAACAAGTCTGGTCTTGTTGCGAACACTCACATCTTTTTCATCCGAGTTGTTTTTGAATTCCATTTTGTACCAATCTGCAACTTACCCTTTGGTAGTTGACACAAATGCCACATATTTAGCTTCTTGAATTGCATCAGGTCATCTTGCATAGATTCAACCCAACTATTTTCTTTTAATCCCATCTCAATGTTCTTTGGCACAATTTAAGAAATGAAGCATGAGTACAAGCATGTATTTATTGTCCCCGATTGACATCGAGTGCGAATACCTTGTGATGACGGACCAATGATTTCTTCCATTGGATGATTCTTATGAATTCTCAGCTGAGGAATGGTATCTTCAGAAATAACTTCGTCTAAATTAGACATATGACCAATTGGTTCTTCAGCATTATTCCCTCTTTCAGGTTGATACACAATATCTTTCTCTTGAATAATATCAGTATCAATAGATAAATATTCAAATGGAACTTGAATTATATCAATTGGATCAATTTGAGTAGAAGAAGAACTTTGATCAGAAACCTATGGAGCTTGTTCGATAATTGGATCGGAATGAGATAAATTAGAATTAGAAACTAGATATGGAACTGCTGTGATTTTAAAGAAGAGGATATGTCTGAAGATCTTCCTGTAGCTGAAGACGACATAGGGCCAACTTCATCGGTAACAATATCTTGAATTAATGATGTCAAAGGTGGATTAGCTGTAGAAACAACAGTTGATTGATTAAATGTTTCAAATAATAAAGCATAATCATATACCCATGAAGGTGCTGAACCTGTATCTGTTTTGTTAGACTCGTGCCAACCAATATCAAAGGACTCAATTATTTGTTTAGTTCTTTTATTATAAACCCCGTATGTGACTTTATTGGCTGAATATCTAACAAAATAACATTCATAAGTTTTTTCATCAAATTTGGATTTAGAATCAGATGCATTTAACAGAGTACAACAACATCCAGAAGTTTTAAAATATTTGACTTTGGGTTTGTGTTTGAAGAAAATTTCGTAAGGAGTCAAATTTTTTTGTTTGTTGATTAACACACGATTCTAAACATAACATCCAGTGTTAACAGCTTCTGCCCAAAAGAATGACGGTAATTTGGCTCCTGATAACATTGTTCCGGCAGCTTCAATTAAAGTTATGTTTCGTCTTTTAGCAACTACATTTTGTTGTGGATTCCTGCAGAACTAAATTGTCTAGCTATCCCTTTTTGAATCATAAAATTCATTTAGTGTATGATTACAGAATTCTGTTCCATTATCACTTTGAATGCACTTGATGGTTTTGTCAGTCTGATTTTCCACTAAAGTCATGAATTTTATCAGCAAGTGAGGTGTTTCATCTTTGGTTGCTAAAAAACATGTAAATCTTGAAAAATCATCAGTAATAACCAAACAATGTGCATGACGTCCTAAACTCAAAATGCTAACAGGACCAAACAAATCCATGTGTAACAGTTGAAGGATTGAGTCAATTTTGGTATGAGCAACTGGTTTATGAGGAAGTTTATACTGTTTCCCTTTTGAACATGACAGACAATATTCTGTAAGTTGAAATTCTTTCTATGGTAGGCCTAGAACATGATTTCCTCAAACCAACTTGTTCATATTTTTGTTTACATGACAAAGACGATGATACCATAATATTAAATCACTTTTCGAGGCTTTAGATAACAAACAAGACATAGTTATAAATGAATGTGAACCATTCATGTCAAGTAAATATGTGCCTTTGTCTCTCGGTGTTCTCAACAAAATCCATTCATCAGGAATTACAAAGTCAGGTTTTCGAATAAAACATTTTTATCAGTGAAATGCGTTGAATATCTTTTATCACAAATTTGAGAAACACTTAGCAAATTATGTTTAAGTTCCTCTACAAAATTGACATCTTCAAAGCTTAACACACCATTAGAAACTATACCTTTATTTGTAATCTTACCACCTTTATCTTCTGCAAATACAACATATCCTCCGTTGTATGGTTGTATGTTTTTTAACAGAGATATATTACTAGTCATGTGCCTTAAACAACCACTGTCAACATGCCATATACTATTTATAACTTGCTTGGTTGTTCCTGCACATATGAATGAATTTTTTCATGTTTAGGAATGTAAGCCATGGTTGACTTGAGCACTTTGTTTTCATCCAAATATGATACAGACTTTAATATCATATCTTTTTTATCTTTGAAAACATTCTTTTCAACAATATCAGGCTCAGATTTTGTTTCTTTTATTTTCCACTTTTGAATTGGCTTGATCAAATGCGTAACCATTTTCTTTAAAATGGTCTGAATTAAAGTAGAATTGCTATCATCAACATGTAAAGATTTCTCTTTTGACTTTTCTTTATTCAAATATGTTTTCATTTGATCATTGTATTTATCAACAAAAGAATTTGACTGATTTGAATTCCTTTTGTATTTGGCATTTAAAAAGAATGTGTTCTATTATTTGAAATTAAATTGTGAAATCTTTGTTTGCTTGATAATTGATGTTGATGATGACAATTTCTAGCCTTATGATTTTGCTTGCCACATACATAACAACACATTTTATGATACGTATTTGATAACTCGTGTATTTGCACAAACTGTTTATGATATCTTCCATAGTTATCATAGAATCTGACCTTAGTATTTCTTTAGCCTTGATATTCTTTAATAGTTTCTCTTTTCTCTCTTTCATTTTGAATTGTTCTAGCTGATTCTGGAAGAGTTGAGCTGTAATAGGAGACTTATTCTTAGAAAAACTTGCATTTGTTTCTTTAAAAATATGATCTTCCTTATCAATGTAGCCTTTTGAAACAAATCTGTTCTTAAAATCTGTTTTCAAGTCAAATACTGATGTTGTGACTTATTTTCTTTCATTGTCCTTAAAATCTATTTTTGATTTTAGTTTCTTTTGTTTGTTAGACATTTTTGAACAATCATTTGTAAAAATAAGAACATCTAAAATTTCATTGATAACTGATGATGAATTACATAAAAATTTTTCGTTACAACTTTTATTTTCCTGAAAATCTACTTCATCATCACTTTCCCATTCTTCAACCAACCCTTCCTGCTTCACACTTTCTGTAAAAGAATTATCATGATTAATTTTAATTTTAGTTTTTATGACAGGGTTAACAGTCAGTGAAACATTGACTGGAGGTATTAAGTCTGACTGTGGTTGAAAACCTAATCCATAGGTCTCCTCATCTGGAGTGTTATTTGATTAAGGCAAACATGTATAATCATGATTAATAGGTGGTGCAATTTTAGAATAACCAATGCCACCTTTTCCACCATTAATTTCCAGAGTCATTTGAGACTTGATTATAACTTCAACCAAGTTTGAGGACAACTCAAATTTTTCAACAGTTAATTTTACAGATAAGAGTTCACTGTTAAGTTTGTTTATTTCTAAAGATAGTTCATTATTACGTGTTGTCAAATCTTTTATATTACAATCTTTATCATGAAGATCCAATTTTGATTGATAAATCGATTTGTTTAACCCTTATATCTTTTCTTTAAATATTTTCTCATCAGTTTTATATTTATGAGCTTGATATTGAAGTTTTTCAACTTCCAAAATCAAGCGTTCGTTGTGAACTCTGTATCTTTGTACCTTTTCTATGTATGTACTTGAACAAAGATTAGAATGTACCTTATTGGTCTCTTCTTCCTTTTTCTTCTCTTCAGGTATGACATTTACCATGAAGGCTTTCAGTATCTTTTCTTCTGCCACTTCTGGTATCGGAGTAATCTCAACAGCATTATCAATTTCATCACAAGCAGATGCCAGAGTTTCCTTAATAGCATGCCCAATCTTTTCTATCTTAGATGGAGGGAACTCAATAGCTTTTTCTTTCACTTCTTCTATATTTTTCTTTTCAATGATGTTTGATTGAGCTGGAGTAGTCTCAACAGCTTTTCATTAAGTTCTTTCTTTCCTTCAACATTCACCTTCAAATTAGCTGGAGTAATCTCAACAGCTTTTTCATTAAGCACCTTATCAACTTGCACCTCTTCAACTTTATTGTCTTCAACCTTCTTCTCTTCATTAAACACTCCATTCATTAGACCATCAGATACAAACTCAGCTAGTAGATTTTCACCAACATGTTCTTTAACAGTTTGAATTTCTGCTAACAAAGCTGTAGACAATTTTATATCTTTAGAATCTCCAATTGATCGGACCAATAATACTCTTCATTAGTCTGAGAAACTAGGGCTTTGTTGTTTGATGAACTTGCTTTGTCTCCCTTTGATTCCACCTCCACAGTCACCATCTTCATTCCATTATCTACTTGATTAGACCTTCCTTCAGTGCATTCTCTTGCAAAGTGACCAGGCTTGTCACAGTTATAACATCTCAAACTTGACTTGTCGAACCCAATCTTGCTTGAGTTATTCAGACCAAACATCTTTCTACCATTTCTTCTTGCAAAATGTTTAGCACGGTATACCACCATAGCCATCTGATACTTGATATCATTCTCTTCAACATCATCACGATTAACTTGTTGCAAGTCATCAATTAAGAAGTTGGGTGGACTGAGTCTTCCAGCAGTGAATGCTTCATAACTGTTCATGAAAGTGGTAAATAGAGCCAGATGCTCTTCAGCTATTTGAATGGTTTGCTTGTTAGGGTGTCAGTTTACAACAAATGTTTGTTGTGAAGGTTGAGTGGATTGACTTTGTGGGTAAATCTAGGGTTATGGTTGAGATTGAGCTGGATTGTAAAGGTTCTGATGATAAGCTTAGAATTGAGGCAAGGATGGATCTTTGACATTTGGATGAACAGTAGTGGTTAATGGTTGTTGTTGGCACAACTGGGAGTAGCTGACATAATAGTTTGGATTACTAGCCATTTTAGCATATAATATTGATGCTTCAGCTGCTATTATGTTGATGTAATTAGCAGCTCTCTGCTTGTCATCCATTTCATAAGATTTGATGGTTGAGATTAGATCACCGAGTGACAAGGTGAACAAATCTTTGGTTCTCTTGATGGTAGTGCAATTGTTGTTCCAGCAGTAAGGTAGTGAGTTTAACAGCTTCTTGTTTACTGAAATGTTCTCCAGTGTAATTCCTGCACTTTTCAACTTCGTTATTAGCTTTACAAACCTTGACATTTGAGCCTCTAAGTTTTTACCAAGTATGTGATTAAACATATTAAATTCTTGGTTCAACATATCCTTTCGGCTTTCCCTCATATCCTTATTTCCCATAATCTTCTCCTCGATTGCATCCCATAAATCTTTTGCCTTCCTAAAATTCTTGAACGTCTGAGCAATTTCAGTAGTAAGTGCCATAGTGATGGCAGCATACGCTTTATCATCAAGCTCCATTTTCTTCATGTCTTCTTCATCCTAGAGGTGTTCAGGTTTTGGCACCAAGTCTCCTTTCTCATTGGTATACACTGGGATATACGGGCCTTGTTTGATTGACCGCATCATCCGGGGTTCGATGTAAATAACATGATTTTCAAAGCGATAAACCCAGTCGGGATAATCTTCTTCGCTGAGAAGTCTAGGAGGTTTTCTGCTCGTGCCAATCTCATTGTCGAGATTAAGAGTAGCAGTGATGTGCTTTAGATTTACCATTGAGAAACTTTGGATTCAAACTTTTCAAAATTCTTCAATCTTGAAGTTCTCACGTGAATAGTTTTGAACAAAACTAATTCGCACAAGCTTATAGCACAAACTTTTCACGCAGATACTTTTGTAACTGACTTTTGCGAAATGATCAACTTTTCATGCGAAAGGAATCTTGTATAACAGATTTTCCAACAAACTTTTGCGAAACTCTGACTTTTCGCCGAATAGATACTTTTCACGTGCAAAACTCAAGTTTTCGCCTGATCAAAGTTTCTCAACTTTGATGATTCCAGCTTCAAACAATCACCAAATTTGTTCAAAATTAATTGATTAAGCTTCCAATTAGTGTTTTAGGTTTAGTTTTAATCCTTAATTGTCTGTAATTGATTGCATTAAGCTCAATTAATCATACGAACTTCACCAAATCTACAATCAACTTCATAATAGCCTTCAACCAAAAATGATTAAAAACAGTAGAATTCAAGTAGATCTTCAACAAAAAAATATCGGAGCTCAAAATCACTTCAAAAACTCTCTTCAATCTTAAAAAAAAATCTATCAAGAGCATACCAAGCTCTGATACCAATTGTAAGAATCAACACAATACAAATAAGATCGATCTCGTGATGAGAATGCGGAATGTTAACTTCATGGAATAAGATTGAATAGTAAATGAATAACATGAATGTAAATAAACTTCTTGATTCTATTGCTCTCTGACTTTTAATGTTTACAAATGAGTATGAAATCAAAGAAGTACAAAAAGCTCACTAAGTTAAATTACAAAACTTCTATTCATACTAAACTACGAAGTTCTCACATAGTTTCTCGCGCGACTTCAAAGTTCTCGCGTGTGATGCAAGTTCTCGCGCGACAACTTCAGGTTCTCGTGCTACTTGATCTTCATAATCTTGATTTGATTTTCGAGCCTCTAGGTTCAATTTCTACAGCATGTGTTGCAACAGTTTGAGCCTTCTTTAGTTCGACATGCATTTGTTCAAATCGTTTGGTAAGGACTTCTAATTGGGCTACAACTATGGTTTCAAAGCCTACTTGATGAATTTCTTTAGGGTTTGGTTTGTTTCTTAAAGGGTTATAGGTAAAACTCTTCTTAGCTATTTTTTTCTAAGGATTGATATACTTCACTCGGTGATACACTTTGGAAATATCCTCTAGCACTTTTAATGGCAGCTTGTTTATGGATTCCACTTATTGCATAGTAGAATGTTTGACACTATAACCATAGATAGAGACTTTTAGTGATTCTTTTAATGAAGTAAGTCTATCATCCTAATTTAGGTTCCACTTAACTTTGATGAGTTACATGTTGTGGTTAATATTATTGATTAATTAATAATGTTCATGTTTATAAACATGAGTCGACTTTATGTTATCATAAACTGACTCTGTAGTCACAAGGAAAGTTATAATGAGTAACACAAGAAAACCGCCGAGCCCCTAGTAAAGTAGGTAATAATTATGCACCCTTTACTTTAGGATTCCTTGAAACATAATTTTATGTTTAAAAGAGAGTTGATTAGGTTCCTATATAACATACTATTAATTTTAGAAAAAAACATAATAATAACTGAAGGTTTTTCAGATAAAGTAAACAAAAATGCAAATTATTAGAAAGTTAAGCTGATATGATTTCAAATAATCATTGCTAGTTTATTAGCCTTGAGTTTATTATGAAGATAGGTTTTACAAATAAAGTTAGTTCATATGTTTTCAATACTGTATGTCATTTACAATTACAAATCATAAGTTTATAACTTCCCATTCAAATATAGATGCTACCCATCAAAAAGTTAACACAAAAATATCATAACATTAACATAAATATTACCAAACCATTAGTTCATCCCAAGTTACATAAAGTTTTACCAAATTAGGATGATATTAAGAGTTTAGCTCATAACAAGCTTGAAAATTACAACAAAAATAAAGGATTGTAATGAAAGCATTCGTAAATTAGAACAATCAAACTAGTAATCCAATATGAATAGTGTTAATCACTTTTGAGCCTCTTCTAAGTGTTGAATGGATCACCCAAGGCTTACAAGGATCTCCAAATGATGGATTTCCAAAAGCAAAATATTAGCACTTCACATCCCAAAAGGTCTCTCAGATGTTGCAAGTTATCCACTATTTATTAGTTTTCTGGAGTGCTTAGCACAACCCTATGCCTGCCAGATGCGGCCTTGTTTCAAGCATAAAATACTTACAGTTGGTCGGCCGGTACAAGGGATAGTTGTTAGGGTACGACCCTATGCTTTATGGGGCACGCCCCTGTGTTAGGGTGGAGCAGGCCCCTTTGTTAAGGTGGAGCACACCCCTGTGCCTCCCGGGGCACACCCTATACCTACCCAATGAGGAATGGTATTTTTGTTTCTTCTAACTGAAGAACATGGGGGTTGTGCCAAATTTAGCACCGGGGTGTGTTGAGTAGGGGTGTTCAAATTCGTATATCCGAAAATTTTGGATAGTGGATTTCACCATCCGAATCTGAAATTTTGGATTCGGATATCCTTCAAAAATGAAAAATTGTATTATTAAATAAATATTATAAAAATATAATAATTTTTATTAAAAAAATTTTTGGATATCCGAAATTTTTATTAAAATATCCGAAATATCTGAAATTTCAAATTAATATTTATTATTCGTAAATTTTTATAAAATTATTTCGGATATCTGAAAATCCAAAAATTCTCAAAATCACCATCCGAAATTCGGATATCCGGTTATTTCGGATTCGAATATTTTTGAACACCCTAGGTGTTGACGCTTAGCATGGGGGCGTGCCTGCTTAGGCATGAACTGTGCTTAGCAGGAACGCCCCCATGCTTGGCTTCTGAAGATTGAGTTTTCTTCAATTTTCTTCTTGTTTTAGCTCCTTCAATCTATCTTGGTCTTTCTCAAGTCTAAAATCATAATTTAAAAAAACTAAGTACCATATCATCATTTTTTTATTAGGAGTATTCGAAATATTTGATGTGTAGTTAATATGTTTTATATGTATAATTTAGAACATATCAGTTAGGCCAAAATTTTTTTGGCTTGACCCATTTAGGTCATTAGGATTATGCAACATAATTCATTCGGAATACTAGACCCAACACTAAGTACTAATATTATTTTGGAATCCTTTAGTTATTCAGCAGTTGATTGCTAAGACAATTGCTAGTTACGAATGTTGTACTTACCATTACCACACACGTTAATGAGAAAAAACTTGGGAGATCATAATGGTGGTCTTGGTGTAAATGTTAAGCATACCTTTGGTACTAAGGGTAGTGCTGCTGGTGAAAACGAAGACCCAAAGACATAAACTTGGGAATGGTGTGCTCTAGCTAGTTGCACCTACAGGTCTTTTATTTCCAACAAGCCAAACAATTACTACAAAACTTAGGGAGCTATAGGAACAATAAGGTGGGTGGAAGAATTAAAAGTAGTCTTAGAGATCAGTGACTATACTAAAAGCAACAAAGTAAAATTTTCCAATCTCTCACTTAAGGATGGAGATTTATCATGGTGGAACACAGTTCTCCAATCTTGAGAAAGGAATATCGTTGGTTGTATAAGTTAAGGAGAATTCAAGAGGTTGATAACAGAGCAGTACTGCCCCTTTAATGAGATTTAAAAGATGGGGTAAGGGTATTGATTAGTTAGGATACACAAATCAATTCAATGAGCTAGCACAGCTGGTACCGCACCCAGCGACCCTTAAGTCAAATACGATTGGTAGATATGTGTGGGATTTAGTATCACAAACTAGGGGTATGGACAAATAAGTTAAATTATAATCTTCCAATCAATAGTAGAGCTCACGAGACCACTAAACGGATAAAGTGATTTGTTATGAAGGATAGAAGGGTGGTAAAGCTAGTGTTGGAAAGAAAATGAAATAAGATGACATAAATTAGGGGGTTGGTTTGGAAATCAGTTTAGAGATAGATTTGGTAATCATTGTAGCGATAAAGATTGTTAACAAAACTAGTGGAAGAAATGATGGTAATGATGTAGCTGCAAAGAACAAACCTAGTGATTTTGATGAAAAAAACAGTGAGATGAGACTGTTTCAGAGGAATCGACCCCTATACAACAAGTATAATAGGCATAATGTAACCGGGTTGGCCACTACGTAGAATATTACAGGTTAAAAATGCTGGCCCCACCCAGTTATCATGAGTGTCAGAGTCCCGAACACATAAGACTTGAGAGCCTAAAGTTGAAAGAGAAAAATCTTATAATTAGAAGGCCTACTCGTAGGGCCTTTATGATGAATGTTGACACCACCAGAGATTAGCATCATGTTGCGACCGATACGTTTTTTGTAAATAACCATTATTCTTTGTATTATATAATACTGGTGCAAGTAGAATTTTTGTCTTACCATCCTTCGAACCATGGATAGAACTAAGTTCCTCCAAGCTATCTGATGTCTATACTACAAATTTAGCCTATGGTAAGATGATTCAAGTTGTCAAAATATTGAAAAACTTCACCCTAGAACTAGATGACCATCCATTTTCCATAGACATGATGATTATTCAATTAGGAGGTTTTGATTCCATTGTGGATGTAGGTTGGTTATCCTGAAACAGAGCCGATATTATTTGTGAAAGATCAATATAATGCTTGAACATTAACTCTTGTATGAAAATAGATGCATGAGAAAAGGATGTACTGCTGAATAACGCCTCACATGATCGTGTCAATTTGGGACATGACCGTGTTCGAGCCTCATTCGGTTTATTCTTAGTTTGAAAAACTTTGGGGGTGAAAACCCTAGTTCTCTCCATCCCTAAGACCATTTTGAGCATCTATTGAAGGAAAAGAAGTCAAGATTTAAAATTAAGTACTCCAAGAAAGAATCTATCAACATACAACCCATCTAGCTTGATTAGATAATCTCTTCATCAATTCATGTATCTCTTTTATTATTCAAGTTTATTGGGTGATTGTTTAGTTAGAATGAGATAAAACTCTTGGTTCACTTAGATTTGATGAATCCTAGCTAACTTTGATGATGTACATGTGTTTTTTTATGGTTTTGTTATGTTGATGAATTTAACATGTTCTTGAATCTTCTTCATGATTATGTGTGCTTGTTTGACTTGATTATATGTGAAATCTCATGGGTATCTTGACCATCTTGTGTTGGAAAACCCTATATGTTAGGGTATTTATTCATGCATATGTATATATATATATATATATATATATATATATATATATATATATATATATATATATATACATGCCATTTGACTAGAAATGGTGGATGGGGATTGAAACATGGAAGATTGTTATTCAGATGTGCAACCTTATGTAAATGATTGGAAAGGCCCTTACATTTTTTGTGAATTCCTCATATCATTGCGTATGTTTGGTTATGGCTTACTAGCATAAATTGTAGTTTGTATTTCATGGTATGGTATTTACAAGTTAGAGGAATTCATGATATTGTTTTCATTACGTGATTCGAGGTAGTTGGTAATGTGTTATCGTATTAGCTTTCCAAAGGATTTTGAGATTAAATAAACTTGATAGGAGGCAAGTCCACATTTATTTCAACATAAATGTATCATTAAATCTCAATGATATGGATTTAGGTGGTTACTATGTTAACATCATTGTAATTTTCCAAAGAATCATATGATTAGGTGTCTTGATAGGGGGTGTAGTCTATTTTTTTTTACACATGATCTCACTATAAATTTGCGTATGTTGTCATTATTTGGCACGGAGGTTCATAGTCAAAGTGAACATTATGTTTGCTTATTATTTTTCTTGATTTCTATCCATATTTGATCTATTTATGTTTATCTTAGTTTAAAATTAAAAAATACTAAATTATCTGTATTTTCTAGCTAAATAATAACAAAGGTTTACTATTAGTAGCTACCGTATCCTTGGATCGATACTTAGTTCTTGCTAAAGCTATACTATATATACGATAGATACACTTACCTATTTTTGTGTGGTTTAGTTCCGAGGTAAAAATTATTTTTATAAATTTAAAACAAAGTGTTGTGAAAATCATTATATATATAAATATATATATATATATATATATATATATATATATATATATATATATATATATATATATATATATATATATATATATATATATATATATATATATATATATGTATGTAGATATGTATGTATGCATACTCGCACATATCGCTAAACCAAGAGCAAGAATCCTTTGAAAGCCTTGAAGAAATTATGTAGTGCATCGATTCTCACCTTACCCGAGGGAACCAATGATTTTATTTTTTTATTTTGATGTAATGCAACAAGGACTTGGGTGTGTCTTGATACAGGAAAACAAAGTAATCGCTTACGCATCACACCAACTTAAGATTCAAGAGAACAATTATACAACTCATGATCTTGAATTGGGTGTCATTGTATTTGCAATCATAATTTGGAGACACTATCTATACGAAACCATGCGCATCATCTACATCGAGCACAAGAGTCTAAACAATTTTTTTACCAAAAGATGCTAGATATGAGGCAAAGGAGATGGGTAGAACTACTAAATAACTACAGCTGTGAGATTCAACATCATGCGGGGAAAGAAAATGTTGTTGCTGATGCTCTGAGTAGGAAGGAACGAGTCAAACCACTCAGAGTTCGAGCTCTAAGGATGATGATGCAATGAAATTTGATCTTTAAAATTAAGGAAGCCTTGAAAGAGGTAGATCTTATAAATGCAGAGTCAACTAGGTTGGTGAAAAAGTCTATATCGGGGAACGATGACACAATGAGGTTTAATAATACATTGAGGATTCCTATCTATTGTAACCATAGGGATGTGATCATGAACGAGTCTTATAAAACTATATACTCAATACACCTGGGATATGACAAGATGTATATGGAATTAAAGAAAAGGTATTTGTGGCCCACAAAGAAGAAAGGCATTACGAACTATTATTTAGATGGCTGACTAGATCACTAACAAACCACTGGCCCACCCGATCATCCTGAAAGTATAAAAGCCATGGATGTTACTGTAAGGGTAGTGTGTCCAAATCTGTGGATTGGCACGCAATTACCATTTCCAACAACAATAATTTTAATTGGACATATAACATTAGAATCAGTAAGTGTACCTAGATCACCTATAATATGAGAGGAAGCCCCGATATCCATGAACAACTCATCATCACCTCCAACTGAATCATCAATGTGCAAGGCCTAAAATGCTTCCCTGACTTGGGTTAGATCTTAAGTATCAACATTAGTGAAAAGGGCTTAGGTTAAGGGGGAAGTGGCGGCTAAAGTGGATCAGGTAGGGTATGGTGAGTTAATGGACTACAGGGAGCCAACCACAAATTAGGCTAAGGAGTTGGCTTTGCCTGTTCGGGAGGTGGCCAAGACGGTTAGGCCGAGGTAGGGGGCTAGTGAGAGGGTTGTCCCAAAGAGGAAGGCAAGCCACTTGATTAATAAAAACTGAGTAACGATGTGTACACAAGATGTTCTTTTAAAGTATTCACTTGATTAATCAAAACTGAGTAACAGAGAGTTACATTCAGCAGATACACAAGGGGCTTAAGCAATCTTACCTTTACTATATAAGTATGAGGGTTTTACACTATGAAATTTAAACAATAAGAGTAAACTATTCTACATTCAGAATATACAGTAAGATAGATAATTGACACATCATAGTTAGGCAACTTCAGTACTATGTTGTCTCCAAAAGGTAGAACAGAGTAGCCGTCGGTACAGACAGTCTTGCTTGTGTAACAGTTGATCAGAAGCTCATGGAGTTCAATGCTGATAAGCAACAGTCGATCAATAGCACATCAGGTAAGTGCCGATATACAGTGGTTCAGCATATGCTGATTGACAGTCATTTAGCATATCCTGATCAACAGTTGATTCAGCACTAATCAACAGTTGTCAGCCAGTGCTGAATTCTTAAGTTTTTGGTAGCTTCATCCCCTTCATAGATCAACAAATTTTCCCTAGGATGATGCTACCAAAGCTCTATCTTCATCCCTCTAGCATCCTAATTAGCAATAGCTCATACATGTATCCTCTTCTTTCTCTTGAGAGGTTTTCAAGAGGTAAATTGACCAAATCTTTCATGTTGTGCCGAGATAGTCTGAAGAGATCATACTCCTTGACTTCAACTTTGCCATAACCAGTAATGGTCAGAAAGAAAGTATTGGTTGAGGAATTTTACCTTTAATGTGTGATTAGGTCATGAATGCTCAATGGAGTCATATGTAGAACAACTTCTTCTTTGTCTCCTCATTGTTCTGCTTCAACCTTGTTTTCAAACTTTATCTTCAGAATTTAGGCCATGTATTTGTAATTATCTGGCATGCCTTCATACTCTAAGTTTAAAGTAAACAACCTTTTTAACTATTCAAGTTTGAGATTTAGAACTTCCAGCTCAGTTAGAAAGAAAGACTTATACTTATTCTTTCTTTCAATAAAGAATCTCTCAGCTTTCAAGTCATACCCCCATTTGATAATGGTTCTATCATCACCTTTTGAGTCTTCCTCTTCCTCAGATTCTGAGAGTTCTTCTTCTTGCTCTGGATGATCTAAGTTGTGTCTTACTTTTTTAGCAGTAGTGGTGATGATCACTTCATCTACCGAATCATCAGACTGGCTTTAGGTTGGAGATTCAGCTATTGAGGAGCTTGTTAGATTGTTGAAGAAAACTGCTCAGTGATTTGAGTAGTTTGGATGGTGGGAGGAGATGATTGTTGTTGAGTGCTAGGTGCAGGGTTGGTAGATTGGGTGACTTCAGTAGCTTCAAACTCTTTTAATTTTCTTCTTTGTTCTTAAGCTTGCTTTGATTTTTTTCGATGAGACTTCTAGATTCTCATCAGCACCTTTTCTACTTCCTTTGCCTTAGAGTCATTGCTTGTGTTTCTTAGTCTTAGTGTGGTTAGGTCAGTTATCTCAAATTTGGTGAAGCAAACTAGTTGATTTCTTGAGTAGGCTATCCTTCCTGCTGATCTGGTGATGAAGTGTTTGTCTTTCTTCTGATCATATTCCCACTCCACTATTGGATCATATGCTGATAGTGGAGCTTTAGGGATTTCCTCACCAGACTCAGCCTTGACTAAAGACAGTACCTTTTGAATTAGCATCTTGGATTTGTCATTTTAACATCCAAAGATGCTAAGGCTCTTAGCAATTTGCTATAAAACGTCAAGAGGCAGATCAAGTACTTAATTCTTATAGTCATAGTACATGATCTCACCCTTTTCCCTATTGACTGCAAGTTTTGTTGGGTTCAACAATTGAACAAAATGAAGCTTACCAAATGATAATCAGAGCCACTGAAGATCTCATTATACGAGTTTAGAGACCAAGTTGATAAAAAGAAGAAAAACAAATACAAGACAAAGTCAACAAGACAAAGTCAACATCATGACAAAAAGAAAAATCAAAATCAGGTCATGATGTAAAAATAGTATAAATAGACCCACTAGTTCATTTTTACAAGTGTTGTTCTTGTGTGTGTGTTCTGATGGTGCGAATCACCACCCAAGGAGAAATCCTCTCCTTTGGGTGGGTTTGATCTTCATCCATCTTTGTATTTGATTTTCATTGTAACTTGTTCATCAACATCAATGAAATCATCTACTTATTATCATTTGCTTCTTCTGTTCTTTGATTCACACACACACACCCATCTTAATTTTGAATTTTCAGATCTAAACATGATGAATCCTAAGATCCAGTCTCATTGATTCTAAAATACTAATTCAGCAAAGTTGTATTAGAGCTATTGGTTATGTATTTTTTAGATCTGATTTCATCTTAATGATGTCAAGGACTATGAAGAAACAATAAAAATGAAGAACAAGGTCGCTGTTCATCGAAACCCCATCTGTTCATCAACAAAATCAAAAAGAAAACAAACAAATCTATTCAAATTGGTATGATTTGAAGACTATTAATCATGTTGTTGATTATTTCTTTAAAATTTGATGCAATTGATCACAATTATCATCAACAATGAAGAAAATCATGAAGAAAAAGAAGACGATGTTGCTGATCATCCAAAACCATCAACAACTCTGATGGGTTTCAAGCAAAGCAGTGTTTGAACAAAACTGTGTTTGAATGCATCCAAGTTTGCATACAAATGCGAATGAGTTGATCAACAAATGCGGATGTATGATTTGCTAAATAGAATAAATGCGGATGCATATGATCAAATGCGAACGCCAAACAACAAACAAATGCGGATGTATGATTTGCTCAACATACAAATGCGGATGAACATCACATAAATACGGATGATCTTCAAATAAATGCGGATGTTGTGCCAACAAATGCGTATGTTTTGCCAACAAATGCGGATGATTTTCATGTAAATGCGGATGTGTAACACACAAATACAGATGTCTAACACACAAATGTGGACGTGTAACACAAAAATGCGGGTGTGTAACACACAGATGCGGATGGAACCATACAAATGCGGATGGAACAAGACAAATATGGATGGGACCATACCAATGCGGATGAGTTACTCACCTAATGCGGCTGAGTTAACTTCAAATGCAATTCATCCAACAACATAAGATGATGAACAGTTGACAACAACAAACAAGAACAAGACATTATCATGAATGCGGATGAATGCAACCAACAGGCACATCCATTTTGAGCATTCAAAGCAAAAGAAGATATCAAATTTGGTTAAGTAATCAGTGATTTATTTAGAGATTTGTATAACTGTCAGATACTTATTCTGAAATAATTGGATTCATAGTTTATGATGATGTTGTGCACCCGTGTCTATCTACTGAGCAGAACAGTTAGACAGACTTTAATCAAGGGAAATGGCAGTCACCAAAGAATAAAATTATCAAGTTTTTTTAGAGATTCAAAAAGTGGAAGTGTTTTCAAGATTGATTTATGTTACTGATGCTGTTTATTGAAGTTCAAAGCCTCATCATATGCCTAATACATTCAAATCCTTTGAGTGTGATATGAACAGTAATCCAAAAGTGATACGACCCATATCCAATACGCTAAGTATTCTCAAAGAGATTCTATCCTTTGTCTGAAATATATTAGGAGAAGCTTAATCTGAGGGAGAGAACTACAGTGAACTGTGTTAGAATATCAGTTGATCAAGAAGACATGTGACAGAGAAGATCTTCAGAGTTAGAGTTTGGCAAGCATCAGTTTAGGGGGAGTATTGTTGGGTTCAACAATTGAATAAACTGAAACTTACCAAATGATAATCAGAGCCAACTGAAGATCTCGTTGTATGAGTTTAGAGACCAAGTTGATAAAAAGAAGAAAAACAAATACAAAAAAAGTCAACATCAAGACAAAAAGAAAAATCAAAATTAGGTCATGATGTAAAAATAGTATAAATAGACCCACTAGTGCATTTTTGCAAGTGTGGTTCTTGTGTGTGTGTGTTCTGATGGTGTGAATCACCACCCAAGGAGAAATCCTCTTCTTTGGGTGGGTTTGATCTTCATCCACCTTTGTATTTGACTTTTCATTGTAACTTGTTCATCAACATCAATGAAATCATCTACTTATTATCATCTGCTTCTTCTGTTCTTTGATTCACACACACACAGCCATCTTAATTTTGAATTTTCAGATCTGAAGAAGATGAATCCTAAGATCCAGGCTCATTGAATCTGAAATACTGATTCAGCAAAGCCTGTGAATCCAAGGATCAAAACAGGAATTATCAGTTCGATTTAGCAAATAAAGATCATGGAATTATCAATAATTGTTGTTTAATTAATTGTTTATGAAATTGAAATCGACAAAGAACAGATGAAACAAATTGAAAAGAGAATAAAATAATGCAACAAAAATATTGAATCAATCAATCTTCATTGATAATGAATCGATTACAATTTATATTGATGCTTGGATGACATGGTAATCCCCTATGATGTTCTTGGTGTTCTTGTGATTGCTATATTGATATATTGATTGACTGATATCATTTCTATGAATACATGAATCTCTATTTGTGTATCTATATCTCTCAATCTCTCTCTAAATGAGTGCACCAATGCCTTATAGGCAGGGGGATTCACTTTAATAAATTACAAAAGGAATATTCTTGATGTGACGTGGAATATTTGCTTTTGATAGATGTACAGTCTCCCGAGGCCGTTGACTTGATGACATCACTCTGACAGATTGACTTGTTGACTTTGTGTTGAGTACTTGATGATATGAGATCATACGAGTATTTTGTTCTTCCGTAGGAGTTGGTTCTTTGTTCTTGAACATCATCCTCAGGAGCAAACTTCATTCTTTCGCAACAGCAGCAACTTGATCTTTGGACTTGTTCTTTAGTAGATGTTGTGCTTCCACAGGAGATCTACGGATGCATGTTGACTTGTTTCTTTTATGATCCGCAGAACATCTACGGAAGAACAAACTTATTCATCCGCAGATAGTTTTTGTACTTGGTCAATTTTCTAAATTGACCAAATATGATGTTTCCTGCAATTACACACACATGATAATATGCGTTAACATATATATATAAATATATATATATATATATATATATATATATATATATATATATATATATATATATATATATATATATCTTGCATTACAAAAGGATAAAGAATTACTGTAAGGCCCCGTTCCTGAGACACTTACCGCTGGACCGTCATCGCATAAAATATTTAAAAACATACATTACTTTTGCAGCGGAATTTAAAACTTTTCATTTATAATTTAAAACATATCATTACGTTACATCGTTCATATGAATTTCAAAATACAACATCATATTAAAAATGTGGATGCCAGCCTCAAACGTCCCCCGTAGCGTATGCATCCATGCCTGCAACTCCGCAGCATCAACAAAATACCTGCCAACTATTATGCATACAAAAAGTCAGCGACGCTGAGTGAGTTCTAGTTTTATAAATAAAACACTTTACTTTCGTTAAAACGTAACCTTTACATTCGTTCGTGATCAAGCATCATACGTACATTTTGGTGATAATTATTATCTTTCATCATCGTTCATCAAACAATACACTACATCTCTTACCATCAACTAGAGGTGGGCAAAAAAACCAGAACCGGTTTCTGGCCCAAACTGGTCCCGACCCTGTCTGAACCGCCGGTTCCTCAATAGGTTTGAGGTTTCATGTGTTGAAACCGGTTTCAAACCGGTCCGGTTTCAAACCGGTCCGGTTTTCAAACCGCTTCCCAAACCGGTTCATCAAACCGGTTTTTTAAACCGGTTTTTAAAAAGCAGCCGTTATAAAACTGCTATATAGCCATTATATAGCCGTTTATGACCTTTTTTATGTTTTTTACCATTATACCCCCATTAAGCTATTATAAATATGTATTGGATGTTTTGGTTGAACCACAACAAGTTAAAACACTATCTACTCTAAAAAATGCTCTCTATTCTCAAATACGCTCAATACTTTCTTTCAATTCAAAAAATACTCCCAATACTCTCGTTCATTTCAAAATGGCTTCATCAAGTGCTCAATCATCCGTTGGTTGTGATGCGTCTTCAAGCAACGTGGTGGTAGCAATCTTTCCTACGAATAGGAATCCCAAAATATGGTGCAATTATGATTTATGTCAAATGGCTAGCGGTCCAAACAAAGCTCGTTGCAAGTATTGTCATAAGTTTTTCAAAAAGATGCAAATACAACTTTGAAAAACCACATTGCGAATAAATATTGTAAGGCTTTGAAAGGTGAACCGTCTCAAGGTCAAGCTTCGATGACAAGCGAAGGGAATGTTTAGGCTTATGACGTTGATGCGGTTCTTGAGCAAATGGCGCGTTTTGTAATTCAAGAAAGTTTACCATTCAAACATTTCGATAATGAACGTTTGACCCGGCTAATTCAACGAACTCTCCAACCGCGATACACACATGTAAGTCGTGCTACACTTAGAAGAGATTTCTTAAAAATGTGGAAAAAAGCTAAAAATGAATTAATAGCTTATTTTGAAAATTTACAAACCGGTGTTAACTTAACTAGTGACGTTTGGTCGACTCCGCACGGTTCACCGGACTCGTACATTTGTGTCACCACTCATTGGGTTGAACCCGGTTCGTGGCAAATGATGAAACGTACGATTCATTTGAATTGTTTGATTATCCTCACTCTGGGCAAAACATTTTTTTATCTTATTGATAAAGTTATTAAAACGTATAAATTAGAAAACAAATATTTTCTATATCTTTTGATAACGCGTCAAATAATACGCTTGCGATAGAACATCTAAAATTAAAATATAAACCAATTTGTGACGGTGTGTTTTTTCATAGTCGATGTGTTGCGCACATCATAAACTTAGCCGTTCAAGACGTTTTAAAAACTATTGAAACAGTAAAAAATAGTTTTAATAGAATGTTACGCGATATTTTTAGCAGTAACCAAAGATATAGTAGGTATCGCAAGTTTTGTAAAGACGCAAATTCCAAATGTTTAGGTTCGAATTGGGACGTACCTACAAGATGGAATTCGACTTGTAACATGTTTGAAAAGGCTATTGACCAAAAAGAAAGTTTAATAGCCTTTCATAATGCTTTGATGAGTCGTGGAAAGGCTTCGACTTACCATCCATCGGGTTGGGCTATTACTGAAGAAATAATCAAAATGCTTAATGTTTTTAAAACCGTAACTACTTGTCTTTCTGGAGTTTATTATCCAACGAGTCCATTAGTACTTCACCAAATTTACTTAATGACTTCAAAATTAAATGATTTGTCGTGTAGGGGTATACCTTATTCGGATATGATACCACAAATGAAAGAAAAATTAAAAAATATTTTAAAGAAATGCCTCCGGTTATTACACGTGCCGCTGCCTTAAACCCTTGTTTAAATATATCAGGGGTTGAAACTTTACTTGATAAAATTACTTTTCATTTGGATTTAAAAGAAGAAAACCCATATTATTCTCAAAGTGCAAAAAATAATTTTAACACATATTTAGGCCAAATGTTTGATGTTTATTTAGCAAAATATGGTGAAACATCAAACATACATGAGTCTATGCGGCATGCGGCACATGACGAAGGTTAAGTGATCCAATGTTTGCTTTGTATAATACTTTAAGAGATGAATACAATATACATCAACGTGGTAACACTCCGAGTAGTGAAATCAGGAGGTATAGTGGAACAAACTTTTTATCCACCATGACTCCATAAGATTTTAAAATTTTTGACTTGTTGGCTTGGTGGAAACGTAAGAAAGATCAATTTCCAATCCTATCCACCATGGCCCGAGATTTACTAACCGTCCAAGCTTCCACGGTAGCTTCGGAATCTGTTTTTTCTGTTAGTGGGAGGATTATATCAATACGAAGAACCCGACTCACTCCCGAAGCAGTTGAAATGTGTATTTGCTTGAAGGATTATTTGGATGCAGCTGAAAGAATAGAAGACAAATGCTCACTTGAAAGAGAATTAGAATATGAAGCCGAAATATATGAAGACGAAGTAGACGATGGATTGACACCCGGAATGACCAATGATGAAGCCGCATATGACGAGTTCCTTCGTAATACCTCGGGTTCTGATGGCGAAGAATAAAGTTTACGTCATTTGAATTATTTATATGTTTTGAATAGTATCTTTATTTTACATTTTATGTAATCTTTGATAAAAATAAATAATTATATTTAATTTTTCATGTATCATAAATCATAATTATATTTTTATTTAATGTTTTATGTTTTATGTTTTAGTATTTATAAATAATTTATATAAATATGCAATCTTTGATAAAAATAAATAATCATATTTAATTTTTCATGTATCATAAATCATAATTATATTTTTATTTAATGTTTTAATATTTATAAATAATTTATACAAATGTGTAATCGTTGATAAAATAAATAATGTTTTAAATCAATTGAACAAGTTTTGAACAATTTGATAAGTGTGAAAAACTTCTGAAATTTGGCCAATTGCTCAGGCGCATGAGCACTTTTTGAGCGCATGAGAACTGTGGGCGTATGAGAACTGTTTGGGCGCATGAGAACTGTTTGGGCGCATGAGCACTGTGGGCGCATTAGCACCTTTTACACGCATGAGCACTGTTTGGGGGAATGAGTACTGTTCGGACGTATATGTTTGGGCGGTTCTACTTTGAACTGTAGGGTGTTTGGAAAATTTAAATTAAAAAAAAAAATGAAAACCCGAACCGGTTTGGGCCCGAACCGGTTTTCAAACTGGCCCGGACCGGTTCGATAGGTTTGAATATCCTAGCCCCGAACCGGTTTAGGAACCGAACCGGTTTGGGGTTCAAACCGGTTTAAAATAAACCGGTTGAAACCGGACCGGTTTAAAACCGAACCGGTTTGGCCCCAAAAACCGGTTTGTACACCTCTACCATCAACCAGATCCTGTCTCATGCAATACCCCCGACTCGTGCTCGAAAGTTGATACTGTGCCGGGGCCTGTAAACAAACCCCCGACTCGTGTCCCGAAGACTGACACAGTACCGAGGTACGCAACAAGGATCCCATCTCGTATGCAACACCCCCGACTTGTGCTCGAAAGCTGATACTGTGCCGGGGCCTGTAAACAAACCCCCGACTCGTGTTCGAAGAGTGACATAGTACCGGGGCGAGCAACAAGACTTCATCTCATGCCATCCTGTCTCATGCAATATCCCCGACTCGTGCTCTAAAGCTGATACTGTGCCGGGGCCCGTAAACAAACCCCCGACTCGTGTCCGAAGACTGACACGGTACCGGGGTACGCGACAAGGATCTCATCATCCGTTACTTCCCTTCTCATCATTTGTTATCTTTCGCTTTCATTACATAATACTTTACGCACATTCATACATCATACCACGTAAAGTCATAACATCATACATAACGTATTACATAACATAATACATACGTTTTGAAAACCGTTAAACATGGAAAGATAACACATCACGCACCTCATAATCATTACATCATACATAGCACAACAAGCACAAGCCATCACATCACAACAGAACCTATCTCAACCAACTACCTCATAAAAACCTCAGAAAACCCTAAGTCCAAAATGGAGAACAGTTGGTCTTCTCAGGCGCATGAGCATAAAAATTCTAAAGAAAACAGTCTACGCGCATTACCACTATACAGGCGCATGAGTCCTGCTTAGGCGCATGGGCACTGCTGGGGCGCATGAGCACTTAGGCGCATGGGCAACCCTGGGCACATGACAACTGTTCAGGAGGATGGCCAGCACTTAGGCGCATGGGCAACAATTCAGGCGCATGGCCTACACTTAGGCGCATGACCAACAAATCTAGGCGCATGGGCCACTGTTCAGGCGCATGGCCTACACTTAGGCACATGGGCAATAAATCTAGGCGCATGGGCCACTGTTCAGGCGCATGGCCTACACTTAGGCGCATGGGCAACAATTCAGGCGCATGGGGAAAAATCTGGGCGCATGACCAACAATCTGAGAATATAATCAATACTACAAACAACACCCAAACATCGACCTAGCACATCTTAACATAGATCTAACATGCTACCAACACTAAAACATGCTAAACATCAAATCTAACCCAAAACAGTCTCTAAACATACAACCACAGAACAACAGTCAAACAATATGTTGAAAACCCACGGGTACTTTAAAAATATTGCTCGTTATGCATAATAGCCCCAAACACTTAAAAATCAGTTAAAAGAGGGGTTCAAGAGCTCACCAGAAGCAACCTTCGAGCAACACACTTCCACCTGCAAGTTCAGCTCCTAAACCCACGAAAACAGGCACTTAGCACCACAAATCTCGGCCTAGAAGCTAAAAATTTGGTTGAAAACGAACATTAACCCAAGAAAACTCACCTTTTTGCAGATTCCAGCTTCTTCTCTCTTTAAAACCGAAGCTTTTCTTCTTTTCTTCTTTCTTCTTCTTCAACCAAGGACAAGAAAAGTGGGTAGTGGGGGAATGGGCGACCATGCCCTTCTTTTAAACACAATAATATTAAAGTTTGCATCTTGCACAGCTTTAGTCCTTTGACTTGTGTTATTCCTCATTTCTTTCTTTGTACTTTTATTTTCTCTTCTTTTTAATAAAATTCGGGGTGTTACAAGTTCACCCCCCTTATATACGTTTCGTCCCTGAAACCTGTCGCTTCTCAAACAGTTATGGGTAATGCTGTCTCATCTCCTCCTTGATCTTATACGTAGGCTCAGAACCTTTCTTGGGATCCATTGTACCCACACTCGTGAAACCACCCTTCTCTTCAACCCTTCTCTCCCTTCTATCAGTAATGGCCACCGATTGCTCCACATAGTGGAGTCGTTCGTCCATCTTGGTATTCTTTAATGGCACTACCATATCCTCCTCGATTGAGCACTTCCTCAGATGAGATACATGGAACATCGGATGAATTCCACTTAACTCATCGGGTAGCTCCCGGTCGATAGGCCACTTCTCCTACCTAAGCAACAATTCGGAATGACCCTATATACTTCGGTATTAGCTTCCTTTGCTTTCAAAATTGAATGATCCCCTTTCCCAGACGAGGCATTCATCATTACTCTATCGCCGTTGGTTGGCACTGAACTCTTATCGGGTGCTATTGATCAAACCACCTTCTTGCAACACTCGGTGTTTGCCTCATAGGCTACTAGCCAATTCTAGCCAAGGCACGTATCAATCTACCTATGTTCGTCCTGAACAATCTAGCAGGAAACACATGCTCTTCCAATTCTATTTCACAATCCTCTAGGGCATCAGGAAACCTAGTGGACTTACCAATAGCAATTTCTACATCGAAGGGCTCACCGACCTTCCTACTCCTAACATACAACTTATCACAGAAGACAGCAGGAATGAAACTACTACTAGCACCACAATCATAGCACAGATGCACAATTTAATTCACTAGAAACATACCTGACGTCATGTCGGAGTCCGCTCTAGCCTCCTCCCGGTCATAGCGAATGCTCTGACCTTCATCCTCTGCCCCCCCTCCTTGCCCTGGAGCTCTCTGCCCTCGACTTCTTGCAGTCTCTGCTCCTGTGCCCAGTCTCACCACATCTGTAACATCTAGCCATGTGATAATCCCTTGCCCTGTGGCCTTCTTTCCCACACTGGAAGCATATGTGTGATCCCCACTTGCACTCCCCCTCGTGGCCTCTACCACACTTCCTACATACCTCTTCCTTCCCTGTTACCATCTTACGATCATCGACCTTCATCGTCTTACCTACAGCCACAAATCCAATATCATTGTCCCGCCTTCCATTCCCATTCCTAACATTGCCCCGCTCCTTCTCTACATCCACTATCGCCACCGCCTCTCACTCGTCATACAATCTCCCTGCTAGGTGGACCACCGACCTAAATGTACTTGGCCGGGCAGCGATCAGATGTCTGCGGATATCTACCTGCAGACCTTGAATGTACCTCTTGATCTTTCATGACACAGGCGTCACCTGATCTGGCACCAGCCTTGCCATCTTATTGAACTTCGTGGTGTACTGCTGGTGTGTCATCGTTCCCGCCTCCAACTGCAGGAACTCTCTCTCAACTTTGTCAAGCTCCCTATGAGGGCAAAACTCCTCAATTACCAACCTCTTCAGCTCCTTCCACCTCATCCTCCCGATTGCCCTGGTACCCTCGGCTTGGACAATGTTGTCCCACCAGCACAAGGCCGAGTCCACAAATGAGTGGGTAGCGAACTTCACCTTCTGATCCTCGCGGCACTCGCTAATGTCCAGTACCGCCTCCATCTCCCTCACCCAACGATGAGCAGAAGTAGCACTCCAGTTCCCATCAAACGTAGGGGGCCTGCACCTTTGGAATGCCCTGTAGCTGCATCCCTTCATAGTTTCCTGCACAGCTTCCTCCACCTCCTTATCACTGGACACAACCATATCAGTCTCTGGTTGCTCCCTTCCCCTTAAACCTCCTTCCTCGCCTCCTCGTCTAGCGGTCTTCCTCTTCCCAGCCTCCTTCCTCTCATCCTCCTTCACTGCTCTAATAACCTCGGTCACTACAGTCGGCAGAATCGTCTGCATGACCAGAAGAACTTCCTCTGCTACTGCCTCCCTCGTTGAGGCCTTAGGATTTGCACTCTCGTCCTCATCGTCCTGGTGACAAAGCTCTGGCTCTTCAGGAGCCATCTCAGCAGTCTTAGCCCTGCTCCTCATGACACGCAGTCTAACACCATGTCCACCCCGATCTTTACCTCGCGAAGCCTCAGAAGACCTACCACCAGCCATCTAAACACTACAAGATTCAAACACCAACACGGTCATTCAAGGATTATGTCAAGTATAGTAAGTCCCTAATTACAGTGGCCAGTTGTGATTAGCCACTTACTTTACTCTTCACCCCCCAAGCATTTCCTATCCTGACTACATCAGTATCTAAATCTACACAAAAGCACATAAACCACATAACACGCGCACATAATTCCCATTTTCATTTACTTACACAAACGTTTACGTAAAACCTTTACCTGCAGGCACGTAGCTACTAGGACTGGCATCCCATTCCTTTGGTCCCATTCTCAGTTTAAGTTTAGGTTTTGAAAATATTTACCCAATTATCTTAAACTTTGGCTCTGATACCAACTTGTAAGGCCCCGTTCCCGGGACACTTACCGCTGGACCGTCATCGCATAAAATATTTAAAAACATACATTACTTTTGCAGCAGAATTTAAAACTTTTCATTTATAATTTAAAACATATCATTACGTTACATCGTTCGTATGAATTTCAAAATACAACATCATATTAAAAATGTGGATGCCAGCCTCAAACGTCCCCAGTAGCGTTTGTATCCATGCCTGCAACTCCTCAGCATCAACAAAATACCTGCCAACTATTATGCATACAAAAAGTTAGCGACGCTGAGTGAGTTCTAGTTTTATAAATAAAATACTTTACTTTCGTTAAAACAAAACCTTTACATTCGTTCATGATCAAGTATCATACGCACATCTCGGTGATAATTATTATCTTTCATCATCGTTCATCAAACAATACATTGCATCTCTTACCATCAACCAGATCCTGTCTCATGCAATACCCCTGACTCGTGCTTAAAAGCTGATACTGTGCCAGGGCTTGTAAACAAACCCCCGACTCGTGTCCGAAGACTGACACAGTACCGGGGTACGCGACAAGGATCCCATCTCATATGCAACACCCCCGACTCGTGCTCGAAAGCTGATAGTATGTCGGGGCCTGTAAACAAACCCCCGACTCGTGTCCGAAGACTGACATAGTACCAGGGCGAGCAACAAGACCTCATCTCATGCCATCCTGTCTCATGCAATACCCCCGACTCGTGCTCAAAAGCTAATACTATGCCGAGGCCTGTAAACAAACCCCCGACTCGTGTCTGAAGACTGACACAGTACCGGGGTACGCGAAAAGGATCTCATCATCCGTTACTTCCCTTCTCATCATTCGTTATCTTCCACTTACATTACATAATACTTTACGCACATTCATACATCATACCACGTAAAGTCATAACATCATACATAACGTATTACATAACATAATACATACGTTTTGAAAACTGTTAAACATGGAAAGATAACACATCACACACCTCATAATCAACACATCATGCATAGCACAACAAGCACAAGCCATCGCATCATAACAAAACCTTTCTCAACTAACTACCTCATAAAAACCTCAAAAAACCCTAAGTCCAAAATGGAGAAAAGTTGGTCATCTCAGGCGCATGAGCATAAAAATTCTAAGAAAAACAGTCTAGGCGCATTACCACTATGCAGGCGCATGGGCACTGCTGGGGCGCATGAATACTTAGGCGCATGGGCAACTCTGGGCGCATTATTACTGTTCAGTCGCATGGGCAACAATTCAGGTGCATGGGCCACTGTTCAGGCGCATGGCCTACACTTAGGCGCATGACTAACAAATCTAGGCTCATGGGCCACTATTCAGGCGCATGGCCTACACTTAGGCTCATGGGCAACAAATCTAGGCACATGGGCCACTGTTCAGGCTCATGGCCTACACTTAGGCACATGGGTAACAATTCAGGCGCATGGGGACAAATCTGGGCGCATGACCAACAATCTGAGAATATAAACCGATACTACAAACAACACCCAAACATCAAGCTAGCATATCTTAACATAGATCTAACATGCTACCAACACTAAAACATGCTAAACATCAAATCTAACCCAAAACAGCCTCTAAACATACAACCACAGAACAACAGTCGAACAACATGCTGAAAACCCATGGGTACTTTAAAATATTGCTCGGTATGCGTAATAGCCCCAAACACTTAAAAATCAATAAAAAGAGGGGTTCAAGAACTCACCTAAAGCAACCTTCGAGCAACACACTTCCACCTGCAAATTCAGCTCCTAAACCCATGAAAACAGGCACTTAGCACCACAAATCTCGGCCTAGAAGTTGAAAATTCGGTTGAAACCGAACATTAACCCAAGAAAACTCACCTTTTTGTAGATTTCAGATTCTTCTCTCTCTAAAACCGGAGCTTTTCTTCTTTTCTTCTTTCTTCTTCTTTAACCGAGGACAAGAAAAGTGGGTAGTGGGGGCATGGGCGGCCATGCCCTTCTTTTAAACAAAATAATATTAAAGTTTGCATCTTGCACAACTTTAGTCCTTCAACTTGTGTTATTCCTCATTTCTTTCTTTGAACTTTTATTTTCTCTTCTTTTTAATAAAATTCGGGGTGTTACAATTACAGATGTTCATTACAAGAGATTCCAAATCATCTAAACCTATACAAAAGATCTAGTCCTAACAATACTCCCCTTTAGGTTTAGATTCTTGTAATTATCTGTTCAAATCTCTTAATTCTTGAACTCTTTCCAAAATCTTTGTGTTGAAATATCCAACAGCATCCTTTTGGTCATGATATTTATACTTGATTTGCATTTTTCCCATTTTCTTTTACAAATCTGTTGGCCATATTGATGATGTTTTTTGAGTGGTGATTTAGGTAGGATTGTTGTGTGGAATGAGAAATTTGAATGTTTGCGAATAAAGGGGTTTATGTTATGAGCGTTTTTCTAGGTCTGAAAAGGGTTCTGAAAAAGTGAATAAAAATGACAATGGTCAGGATATCATTTATACTCGCTTAGAAAATTTAAATCATTTATTTAATGATGTGGGACCCTTAACCCTCCTTACCCTTCCGTGGTTATCCACAAGTTAATTCTTCCGTAGAACATCTACAGAAGGCAAAACTTTTCTTTTTATCCGTATGAACAGGTTAAGTCTTCCGCAGAACATCTTCGGAAGGCAAAACATGTTTTTGCTGTTTTATCCTTAAATTAATTCTTCCACAGAACATCTACGGAAGGCAGAAATTGTTATGTTTTGCTGTTTTATCCGTAGGGTACCAATCTACGGAAAGTCAATTTTGTTCTTTTTACTGTATGATCTTAACATCATGTTGTTAGATCATTTGTTGTTCGCTATTGGACCTTGTTGACTTTGCTTCATGGAAAATGTGCAAGATTGATTTAGTTAAAAATATCAGATATCCTGCAGCCAAGAGAGTGCTCAAGTTCCAATTTTCTTCATGTAAAAATATTAAACTCAGTTTTCATGCTGATGACTACTCCCCCTAAATTTGTGATTAATCATGAAATTATGCATTTATAAGAAATTTATAAAGATAATAGCATGAAAAGCAATTATCTGTCAATCTTATTAGCATATAAAAGAACAAAAACAAAATCTTTTTGTATTTTTGTTTATAGGCAAAAACTTAAATATATTTACAAGCATTTACATCATACAATGGGATCATACTATGACACTAAGCAACTTCCTGAAACAGTTTTGTTTAATGATAGTAGACATCGATCTAGTGCTGATTGCAGGTATTATGATCCACATAAATTCAAGCAAGAGTATAGTTTCAACTTGTCATGTTGTTTATCATGTTTTGGTATTGATTAAAGATAGACAAATATGGACTCCACATTCAATTCATATTAGAGTTTGTCCTCCGTTTATGAGTCAATTTATCACTTTTTCATACTTAAAACTATGTTCCTTAAGTTATAAGCTCTATCTTAAGATTTCTTTGAAATCTTCTTAATACTGATATGATTTTGATGCTCTTGAATTAATATACAATTGATCACATTGGATTCTTTCAGAGATGTTCCTTTTTGGAACTTTTTGATGATCAGCATCAGGACACCAGGTCTTTACTTATGTAAAACAGAGGTGCCTATGAACCCAGGTCTTTGTTTACACAAAACAAAGGGTCCATGATACGCAAAGATAGAGATTATTAAGTTTCACAACATAGTGTGCTTAGGTGAGTAAGTTGATCATAGCAGGATAAGACTTACTTGCTTGTTCCTCAAAATGGAATTGTCCATAATTAGTCACCTTGGCATTATGTTATGCATAACTTGTGTATTTTCCACTCAAGCTGAACCTAGTCACATATCAAATCACATCTGATCAGTCTTTATTGTGTGATAAAATTCAGGAAAGTAAGCAAAGACATAATGTACTATCATTTCCCATAATATGAACTGCTTTTATAAGAAAGCATATTAACAAAACAATATTTTTGGATTTTTATATGTTTTATATATGTTTTTGGCTTTTTCATATAATGAATTTGACAGACAGAACATGCTTTTCTTTGTGATGAAGACTAATCTAAGTTGATCATGCCTAAAGACTCAATCAAGAAATTAAATCTAACTGAATCAAAGGCTTTAGGGAATAAATCAGCAAGTTGATTTGTTGTATCCACTTTGATCAACTTGATTAAACCTTTTTCTGAGCAGTCTCTCAAAAAATAGTATCTGATTTCAATATGTTTTGTTTTACTATGTTGCACTGGATTAGTAGTGATGAACATAGCAGCTGAGTTATCTATGTGAATTGGTGTTTGAAGAAAATTGTAACCATAATCAAGTAATTGGTTTTGCAACCATAAAACTTGAGAGCAACTAGCTGAAGCAGCTATGTACTCAGCCTCAACTGTGGATACTAAAACATTTGTTTGCTTTTGCACTGCTAAGAAACTAGTCTTGGTCCTATAAATTGACAACCACTAGTTGTTGATTTTCTGTTGTTGTTGCAGTCTCCAAAGTCACTGTCAGAATATGAGTAGAGTTTGAAATCTCCTTCTTTGGGATACCAAAGTCCAAGAGCTGGCTTTCCTTTGAGGTATCTAAAAATCCTCTTCACTTCATTCATATGTGACTCCTTGGGGTCTGATTGGTACCTAGCACAAACACACACAACAAACATTATGTCAGGTCTGCTGGCAGTTAAGTACATTAATAATCCTATCATAGATCTTTATAATCTTTGATCAACTGACTTCCCTTTAGGATCAGGTACAATCTTATTTATTGTTGATGCTAGTGTTTTGCATGAAGAAGACTTAGCAAGGCTGTACTTCTTCAAGATTTGGTGCACATACTTTTCCTGATTGATGAATATTCCATCTGATTTCTAATGAACTTGTAAACCGGGAAGAATGTTAATTCTCCCATGGAACTTATTTGGAACTTAGATTTCATCAAAAATTCAAAGTCTTCATAAATTCTCTTGTTTGTTGATCCAAAAATGATATCATCCACATAGATTTGGACAACCAAGAGGTCTTGATGATCATGTTTGAGGAAGAGAGTCTGATTAATAGTTCCCCTTTGGTAACCATGCTTGAGCAGGAAAGATGATAACGTTTCATACCACTTTCTTGGTGCCTGATGAAAACCATACAAAGCTTTGTCAAGCTTGTATACCTTGTGTGGGTAATCAGGATCTTCAAAGCCTGGTGGTTGGGCAACATAGACTTCTTCATCAATTTTACCATATAAGAAGGCATATTTTACATCCATTTGGAAAACTGTGAACTTCTTATGTGAAGCATAGGCTAGAAAGACTCTAATTGCTTCAATCCTTGCAACTAGGGCATATACTTCATCATAGTCTATCCCTTCTTCTTGAGTATAGCCTTGTGCTATCAGCCTTGCTTTGTTTCTGATGATAATACCTCTGTCATCTAGTTTGTTCTTGAAAAGCCACCTTGTACCAATTGGATATTGGCCTTTAGGAAGATCAACTAGATTCCAAACTTTTTGCTTTCTGAATTGTTGAAGCTCTTCATGCATTGCTTCAATCTAGTTGTTGTCTTTCAATGCAGTAGTTATGTTGGGAGGAACCACTTGTGATAGAAAACAGGAGAACAGACAAATATTGGCAGCTCCCCCTTGACTTCTTGTGGTTCTTTCATTAAGATCACCAATAATGTTTTCTATAAGATGATACTTATGAATTCTTGTTGTTGGAATTGATGATTCCAAGTTAGTGATGTTGGTTGATGGAGATGGATCCAGCTAAGATGGGGAATCAACAAAGTGGTCAAAATCCTCATCATTTTGGTCTTCTGATGCTGAATGAAATCCATCTTCATGATTTTGTGTTTCCGCAGATGTAGGTACAACTTCCGCAGCAGTTACAGGAACAACTACTGATGTTATAGTTTGTTGATCAACAGATGTGAATGTTGTTGGAATCTTTTCTGATGAATTGGGAACTTCAGATGAAGGAAAAGAATCATCTCCAGAAGTAGGAACATCTACGGATGTAGAAGGAACTTCTGCGGAAGCATTGTTAACTTCGGCTGAAGTTGAATTTCCATTTCCATCAGAATTGTCATTTCTTGTTTGAGATGAAGGGCCTTGATAAGCAACATTTGAAGTATGTGTTTGGGGTAATCTTGAAGGATCACCTGTCAATGGCACTTCACCCATTCTTGGAGGGACATAAGGATAGCATGTATCCATAGGACCTGCAATATTCAAATAACCAGAGTTAAATGAATTTGTTAATGCATCTATATCAAACAACCAAGATGATCCTTTTACAGATTTTGGAAACAAGGATTCATCAAATGATACATTAGGAGTTTCTTCCATAATGTTTTCATGTGGAATATAGATACTATATGATTTAGATGTTGATGAGTATCCAACAAAGAAACCATCATAGGCTTTTTCAGCAAACTTTCCTAATTGATCTTTTGTGTTTAATATAGACACATGACACCCAAATGCTCTAAGATTATTTATAAAAGGTTTTCTTTTGAACAAAAGTTCATAGGGTGTTTTATTATGTTCTTTGACAATTAAAGTCCTGTTTTGAACATTGCATGCTGTATTCACTGCTTCTACCCAAAATGTTATTGGTAACTGTGAATCACCTAGCATTGTTCTTGCTGCTTCAATTAGAGTTCTATTTCTTCTTTCAGCAACTCCATTCTGTTGTTGAGTTCTTGGTGCACTGAATTGTCTCAAAATTAGTCAAATCGCTTAATGAATTCTCAAATGATTTGAAATCTGAAATGTTAGATGATGAGATTTTGTTCAAATTTGTTTAAACAACCTAGAAATATTGAATCAATAGCACAAATCCATGAATCAAAATGATTCTGATGCAGATTGAGGTTAATCAACCAATGGAACGGTACTCGCTAATCGATATAACAGGGTTTTGATGATTTTCACCAATTACACCAAATTGTTGAGTAGAATACCTTCGTTAGCTATTAATTAGCTAAACTCAACTAGAGTTTTGATTAATTTGTTCACCAACACACTTAAATCTGAGTTATGAACTCTTAAGCTGTGAAGAACACCCAAAAGCAATTTGAATCAACCATAATCATATCCAATCAGAAACTGATAGATCTAATGAAATAAACAATCAATTCGACTAATCAAAACTGATAGATCAATTGATCTAGATCAATGAACACGAGGCTCTGATACCACCTGTGAATCCAAGGATCGAAACAGGAATTATCAGTTTGATTTAGCAAATAAAGATCACCGAATTATCAATACTTGTTGTTTAATTAATTGTTTATGAAATTGAAATCGACGAAGAACAGATGAAACAAATTGAAAATAGAATAAAATAATGCCACAAAAAGATTGAATGAATTGATCTTCATTGATAATGAATCGATTACAATTGATATTGATGCTTGGATGACATGGTAATCCCCTATGATGTTCTTGGTGTTCTTGTGATTGCTATGTTGCTATATTGATTGATTGGTTGATTGATATCGTTTCTATGAATATATGAATCTCTATTTGTGTATCGATATATCTTAATCTCTCTCTAAATGAGTGCACCCATGCCTTATATTTATAGGCAGAGGGATTCACTTTAAAAAATTACAAAAGGAATATTCTTGATGTGACGTGGAATATTTGCTTCTGACAGATGTACAGTCTCCCGAGGTCGTTGACTTGATGACATCACTCTAACAGATTGACTTGTTGACTTTGTGTTGAGTACTTGATGATATGAGATCATACAAGTATTTTGTTCTTCCGTAGGAGTTGGTTCTTTGTTCTTGAACATCATCCTCAGGAGCAAACTTCTTTCTTCCGCAGTAGCAACAACTTGATCTTTGGACTTGTTCTTTAGTAGATGTTGTGCTTCCGCAGGAGATCTACGGATGCATGTTGACTTGTTTCTTTTATGATCCGCAGAACATCTATGGAAGAACAAACTTGTTCATCCGCAGATAGTTCTTGCACTTGGTCAATTTTCCAAATTGACCAAGTATGATGTTTCCTGCAATTACACACACATAATAATATGGGTTAACATATATATACATATATATACATATATATATACATACATATATATATATATATATATATATATATATATATATATATATATATATATATGTCTTGCATTACAAAAGGATAAAGAATTACAGATGTTCATTACAAGAGATTACAAATAATCTAAACCTATACAAAAGATCTAGTCCTAACAAGTTTCTTCATCTTGGTTACATACCCAGCACTCAAAACTTTGGTTCCTTTAAATATCTTCTCTTCCACTTTCGGGTCAATCACCTTTGCCTTTACTACTCGTTTTGGCATAATGTTCTTTTTGGCAAAGGATGATGAGATTGACTGATTATCATCAGAGGTAGTGGAGTCAGAATTAGGGGATGTTGGAGGCTCAGTTGGCAGATAGGAAGACCTTAGGATAGTTTTTTATGGTCCTTCATTGTTGTCTTTCCCATTGCTCTCTAGCTACTTCATTATTTGGTAGCTCTTTAGTTGCAACCTTCTTTTTTATTTCTTTTATATTCAGATCAAAAGTAGACATACTCATTGGTCCTACTTGTTTACCAGATAAACCATACAACTTTAAGAACATCTTTATCTGTTGTTATCTTTACTCCCCTGTCTAACTTTTTCTGCTTGTTTTCTTTTTGACTCAGCTCTCTTCCTTCTAGATAACTTTGTTGATTTCTCCATTTCAACATGAGTTGCAGCTATCAGCTTTAATCTCCTCTCAGCAAGGCCCCATTCCATGATCTTATCTTAACTTTGAGGAGTTTGATGAACTCCCGAGTGATTATTCATCAGCATCCATCTCCATCTGGTAGGCACTAACAATGCCATATAACTCCTCAAGAGTCATTGTCTTTAGATTCTCAGTTCTTCATATGGACACAGTGTAAATTGTCCATGTCTTCGGTAGTGATCTCAAGAATTTCCTAAGAATATCACTATTCTCCATCTTCACTCTAGCTTCATTTAGAGAGTCTAGCAGATGAACATATCTAGGATATGTTGCAATCATGGTTTCTCCCCATGTGAAACCAAAGTTTTCAAACTTCTACTTTAAGACATCTTTATTGTTCTCCTTCATGTCTTCAATTCCTTCGAATATGGCCTTCAATGCTTCCCATAACTTCTGAGTGATTGTGAACTTCTTGAAGACTTGAATGATGTTGTTAGGTATGCTAATCCTTATTAGCCCTAATGCCTTAGAATCTACATTCATCTTTTTTAGATCTTCATCTGAGTACTTTGTAGGATCCTTAGGAATATTAGTTCCATCTTCACAAGCGGCTTGGACCATAGGCACATATGGATCATTTAGGATTGAGAGTCAGAGTTTCAGATCTTGATTTCTTAGAAAATCTACCATTTGAATTTTCCAAGTATCATAATCATGTGGTGTAAACATAAGACGTTTGGTTTGGGTGCCATTCTCCAATTCATACTTACTTGAGATGGCTATAGCAGTCATTTTTGGAGGGAAAGGAAGTTATGAGAGAGAGGTATGTTTGAAAGTGTGATCAAAAGAAAATAAGTGATTTTTTGAAAGGTGACTTCAAGCAAATCAAGAGCCAAAGCTCTGATACCACTTGTTGGATTAGGGTTAATGACTTAACAAGACTTTTCTATTGATCAACAGATAACAAATATAGAAACTAAGTTAACTATTTTAATTATGACATGCATATACTTTGAGAAAATATAAACACAAGATGTTCTTTCAAATTATACACATAATTAATCTATTGAGTACAAATGATACAATCGGCAGATAAACAAGTAGCTTACAAGCTTACCTCTCAACTATACAAGTATGAGATTTTATACTATGAAATCTAAGTAATTAGAATAAACTATTCCATGTGCAGAATGTACAACAGGGCAGACAATCGGCACATCAGAGTTAGGCAGCTTCAGTACCATGTTGTCTCCAAAAGGCAAAACATTGCAGCTGTCGGTACAGACAGTCTTGTCCAATTGTTGTGATTGATCAGCAGAGCATGCATTTGAGTGCTAATATGCAGTCAATTAGCACTTCAACATTTTTAATGCTGATCAGCATTTGTTTAGCACTTGGCATGTGCTGATCGGAAGTGAATCAGCACTTCTCATTATTCGGCAGTTAAGAACCATCTGTTGAATCCCTGAGTTTTCGGTAGCTTCATCCTTTTCAAAGATCAACACATGACTTGTACATTGACTAAACTACCCTGGCAATATTAGATCAGACAATCTATATCTAAAGTACAAAACTATATAAGCATTTCTTTCTAGTTAACCCGCATTTGTTTTGGTTCATCCGCATAGGCAAATGCGGATGACCTTTTTCTTTATCTGCATTTCTTTCTTTTCTTCATAAGCACTTGTATTTGTGCATCCACAATGTCATATGATTATGAACAAGAACTTAGCTGCATTTCTTAATATAGGGATTGAACCTAGAGGTTCGGGAAATCAAATTCAAGATGAAGAAGATCAAGTCACAGGAGAACTATACTTGTCGTGCGATAACTTGCCTCTAGCATGAAAAGCAGTTAGTCGTTTGAGAACTTCTTAGAATAGTATAAATAGAAGTTTTGTAATATATTTCAGAAGCTTTTGTTCATTTTCTTGATTTCGCACTTATTGTAATTGTTACCAAATCAGAGAGCAATACTATTGAAGTTATTTACATCTTGTGTTTGAGTTCTTCTTTTAATCTTTCAATCTTATCTGTAATGTCTACATTCTGCATATTCATTACGAGATTAATCTTTGTAACATGTTGATCCTTACACTTAAGTCATTCGCATTGAGAAATGTAGATGCCCAACACTTAGACTTTTCTGCTCTTGTCCGCATTACTTGTACTCAACCACATTCTTCCACACTTGTATTATTTTCGAATAGAAAAATTTATCCAAACACCACTTAAATTGACATGCATGATCCTTTCAGGGTCCAACATGTATTGCGGTGGTTTTTGGGAGGACAATCACCATCGCGAGACTGGGGACGGCATTTGTTTCCGGCTAGAGGATCCTTGATAGCCGCCTTGGTAGTATGGTTGGAGAGGGAGTCACAGGCAGTTTCACATTGTTGTTCCAATTAAAGCATGCTACATGTCCTAAGATGGTAACTATTGGTTGACAAAGGAGGTTATTATGTCAAACTCGGGTAGTAGACCTTTGACTAGTTGTAAAACGAGTTGCTGGGATGAAACCTAGTTGTCTACATCTTTCAATTGGCCTACAAGATCCCTTCTTTTGATCATAGTCATTTGATGTGCTCCAAATTATACATATAAAACATATCAGTTGCACATCAAATATTTCAAAAACTCTTGGTGAAAGTGATCAATTGATATCTAAATTGTTTAAATTATGTTTTACGGCTTGATACCAAGATAAATAAAATAAGCTTAAACAAAGAAAAACATGGAGAAAACAAGCTCCGGAATTCAAGCATGGCACGCCCCCATGCCCAGCCTAAAACACACACCCGGTGCTTAAATTAGAACATCCCTTTGTTTGGACACCTGACAGTACAATACATGCTATCCTACAAAAGTAGTCATGGGGATGTATCCCATGATTCATGGGGGCGTGTCTGCCCTAATCACGGGGGCGTGCCACATGATGCACGGGGGCGTGCCCTGAAAATTTCTGATGGTATGAGCCGACCAACTTGTGTAAGCATTGTACTAGCACGGGGCTATGTTAAAACACTCTAGAAATCCTATAAATAGTAGTTCATTTGCAATTTGAGTGAAGCTTTTAAGAGGTGAAGTGCTAGTATTCCCTCTCGGGAACCCAGCCTTTGGGAGTCCTTAGAAGGTTTTGAAGGTCCATTCAACAATTAGAAGAAGCTCAGGATCATTTAACATCATCCATAGTGGATCACTGGTTTGATAGTTCTAATTTACCGATGATTTCGTTACTATCTTTTAGCTTTGTTATTATGTTCAAGCTTATTATGAGCTAAACTTAATTTATCATCCTAAATTAGTGAATCTTTATGTAACTTTTGATGAACTAATCATGTGATTTATATTATGTTAATGTAATGGTAATCTTGGGTAACCTTTTGATGGGTAGCATATACATTCAAACATGGAGTTATAAACTTTAGATTTAAAATTATGAATGTCATACAAGATTGAAAACCGTATGAACCAACTTTTATTCATAAAACTGGTCTTCATATTTAATCCATGGATAAGAACTAGAAATAGTTATTAGAAATCATATCACCTTAACTTTCTGATCATTTGTGGGTTCCCTTTTATTAGTCTGAGAAATCTACGGTAATTCTTATGGTTTTCTAAAATTAATAGTATGTTAGAAAGGAACTTGATCAACTCTCTTTTTAACATTAAGTTATGTTTTCAGAAATCGTATGTTGAAAGGGTGCACAAGTATTAGCTACATTACTAGTGGCTTGAAGTATTAGTAGTGTAAGTTACTCGATGTTAGTGTCCTTGTCACTACGGAGCTGGCAGACGAGAAATCCGCTTTGGCTCACGTTTAGAAACGTTAACATAATTACATTAATCAATATCTTTAACCACACCATCAATTCATCAAAATTATATAACTGTAATCTAAATTAGGATAATAGCCTTACTTCACTGAAAGAATCACCAAAAGTCTCAATCTTTATCTATCTTTATTTATCATTATTTTATTTAACTTATCATTTCCTAAATTAAAACTGGTAGTCAGGTATAAGAGTTATTGAGTAGACTTAGGATGAAACTACCAAAAACTCAGGATTTCAGCACTGGCTACCAACTACCGAATCAGGCCAAGTGCTGAGCCCACTACTGAAGTGTATGTGCTAAATGACTGCTGATCAGCATATGCCAAAGCTACTGCCAAAACATATACTCAATGCCAAAGAAACTACCAAACTACATATACTTAATGTCCGCCTATCAGTATATGTAGATCAACTACCGATCATCAGTGAACTCCATGAGCTGCAGATCAACAACTACTCAGAACAAGTATGTTTATGCCGACGGCTATTGTGTTTCACCGTTTGGAGACAACATAGTACTGAATCTGCCAACTTCGATACATATATTACCTGTTCTACTGTAGTATCTGAACATAAATAGTTTATTCTTATTGTTTAGTATAAAATTCCTCATATTTGTATAGGAGAGGCAAGCTTTTTAAGCTATTTGATTATACCAATTGTAACTTTGTACAAAACAGATTAATCAAGTGAATACTTTGAAAGAACAATGTGTGCAGTTACATTTCCTCAAAGTATTTGTGTTGTGATAGGAAGTAACTAACTTAGATTCCGCATCTGGTAGTTACTGATCTAAGTTGTTTTTTTTAAACCAACCTGATCCAACAAGTGGTATCAGAGCTTGGCTCTTGATTTGCTTGAAATCATTTTTCAACAAATCACGTGTTTTTTCTTTTTATCATACTATCAAACACCACCTTTCCTCATATTCCTGTACACTCTTAAAATGACTGTTGTAGCCATTTCTAGTAAGCAAGATTTGGAGAATGGGACTCAGACCAAACTCCCATGTTTACTCCACATGAATATGATACCTGGAAAATCCAAATGGAGGATTTCATAAGGAATCAAGATATAAGACTTTGGCTATCAATTCTGAATGGATGATATGTCCCCATGGTCAATGCTGCTGGTGAAGATGGAGTCATGATCCCCAAAGATCCTACAAAATACTCAATAAAGATCGGAAGAAAATGGATGTGGATTCAAAGCCACTATGGCTGATCAAAATAAGCATACCCAATAGTATCATGCATGGCTTCAAGAAATTCACAACTGCTGAAAAATTGTAGGAAACTTTGAAAGCCAGATTTAAAGGAATGGAAGACATGAAGGAAAACAAAATAGATGTCTTAAATAGAAGTTCAAAAATTTTGGTTTCACAAGGGGAGAAACCATGACTGCTACATATCTTAGATATGTTGAACTTCTAGACTCTCTAAATGAAGCTGGAGTGAAGATGGAGAACAGTGATATTCTTAGAAAGTTCTTAAGATCCTTACCAAAGACATGGATGGTTTACACCATGTCCATCACAAGCACTGAGAATCAGAAGACAATGACTCTTGAGGAGCTATAGGGCATCCTCAATGCTTATCAAATGGAGATGGATGCATATGAAGAATCTCTGGGCAGATCTTCAAACTCCTCAAAGTCAACAACCCTCATGGCCCCTATATATGAGTCAGTTCATTATCACTCCCACTCCCATGTCTATCAAACTCCCATGATGACTCATCAAGCACCTTGATCACTTACCCTAAATCTCCAACTGTTGAATCTCAATAATCACCATCCTTCAGCGGATGGAATCAGCCAACCTCATCATCCTTTTTGCAATCATAGCCTACAAACTATACTTTCATAAGTGACCAAGCCAACTTCTTTCAACTCTCTAAAGAAGATCTGGAGTGTATTCATCCAGATGACCTTGAAGAAATGGATATCAACTACCAGATAGCAATGGTATCCTTCAGGGCGAAGCAGTTTCAGCAGAGAACTAGAAGAAAATTCCTGAAGCAGAGAAGATTAGGATTTGGGTTTCGAAAAAGTAGGGTAAAATGTTTCAACTGCAACCAGCTGGGACATTTTGCCAAGGAATGCAAAGCACCAAAGTGTAACCCATCTCCTCCAAGTTCATCAAACCATCGACAAAACTCAAATCATTAAGGTCCTTCCTCTTCATTCAGGAAAAGAAATGCAACAGTTGTAGTCTCAGGAGAAGAGGTGATTGACTGGAGCTTCCAAGTTTAAGATGTTAAACCCATCAACAATGCATTGATGGCTGGAAGCTCAACCTCCTTACCTCAGGTAACTCCTAAATCTTGTTGTATTCTTGAATGCATAGCTAAGGTTAACTTGTATAGAAATCACAATTTGGATCTCATGAAAGATGTGGAGTCAATCAATCTTTTTAAGTTGATTTTAAGAAAAATGATCAAGCTCAAAAAGAAAAACTAATAGAGTAAGAAAAGATTGTTTCATAATTAAAACATGAACAAACCAACTTAGAGACCTAGATTGATGATCTTTAAAGCAGATTAAAATCAGCATAAGGAGATTTAGCCATAGCTAAAACTTATTCCAATAATATAATATTCAAACTAAAAAGTTTGATAAATTACTTGTATTTACTGAAAACACCCAAAGGTTGTATCAAACCAAGACAGGTCTAGGTATAATTTTGTGTAACCTCCAACGACATACACTCCTACAAATACCCCTAAGTGCAACCTTGAGGTAAAGAAGCAAGTATCTGCCAAACCCATCTCTAGAAAGACATCTGCAGAAAGGATTGAGATAGCAGAGAAGAAGGAGAAAGATGGAACAATTGAGGATGTAAATGAAGAGGAGGAGAAGAAAAAAGTAGGAGGAGGGGAAGGATAGAAGGAAAGAAGAATGAAGGCAAAATCAAAGCAGGATGTTATTAAAAAGATAAAATTTGTAAAATAAAAGCAAATTCTGAATCACACCAGTCATCTACTGAGTCAGATTCCTCCACCAAGATAAAGCTTTACTCAAAGCACAGCTGTAACAAGAAGAACCACACCAGAAGTTACTATGCTGGAACCTCAAACTCTTCAGATTGAGACCCCAACCATACATTCAAAAGTCCATCTCTGAAGCAGTTGAAATTCACAACAAGAGGTTCCTAAAGAAGAAGATAGATTTGTTCACTTATGTTGATCAAAAGAAAAACAAGAAGATGAGTGGAACTGAGGAAGGAAAGACTGAGAAGATGAAGAAGGAACTATAAAAGATCAGGCAGATGCTAAAGTCAGTAGAGAAACATATAAAATCACATGCCTAGTGTGTGGGAAAGATAGTCACTTTGCAAAAGACTATCAATACAATCCCCTAGCCCACTCCTTCAAACATTCCAACAAATCCAAACCCTCAGGGAAGTCTGCAGCTGCCAAACGACCATCGAAAAGACATGTTCAGCAGACAAATCACTCAAGTGCCGAAATCAAGATAAATTCAACACCCCAAAAGATTTGTCGAATAAGTCAGCAGCTGCAGATCAAAAGAAGAAGAAGTTAGAGAACCCCTCACCATCTCCCACAGCTTCAAAGGTCACAACAAAAAGGGTGATGTCAAAGAATTAGGCAAAGTCAATAGAGAAGCTTGAAAACCAAAGACATCTGCCAAATCCTTAGTTGACCCAAAGTTAACACTCTCCCCCTCATCACTGTTGAAAGCTAGAAGACCCAAGACTAAACAAGCTTGGGCCCCATTCATCACTAACCAAATTGTTTATGTGCAGGATCATCCACTGGCAAAAACTAACTTGTGGATTATTGATAGTGGATGATCCTGGCATATGACAGGTGACAGATCATGCCAACTGAATCTAAAACCATATGATGGTGGATCTATTGCCTTTGGAAGTGATACAAAAGGAGGATACATTACTGCAAGGGGACAATCAGCAATGGCAAGGTAAGTTTTAATAAGATGAACTATATGAATGAGTTAAACTATAATCTACTAAGTGTGTCTCAGTTGTGTGACCAAAAACATAACACTCTTTTCACAAAACATGAATGTATTTTTATCCCCTGGGTTTGAAATTCCAAATGATAATATACTTTTATGAGCTCCTAGGAAAGACAATATGTACATGCTCAACATGCAGAATGCATCACCTTCAGGAAATGTATCTTGTTCATTTCCAAAGCTTCCTTGAATGAATCCTCTCTTCGTCATAGAAGATTGGCACATGTGAATCTCAAAAACATGAACAAACTAGTTCGGAATGGGTTAGTCACTAGACTTCCGAACAAGTAGTTTGCATGTGCTGACCACTGTGTTGCCTGTCAAAAAGGAAAGCAACATAAATCTTCTCATAAATCCAAAGAAATGAATTCAGTCACAACTCCTTTACACCTTTTACATATGGACTTGTTTGGGCCAACAAGTGTAAAGTGTTTAGGTAGAAAATCATATTTGGTGATAATAGATGATTTTACAAGATTCACTTGGGTTTTCTTTTTATAAACTAAAGATGAAATTGCTGAGATTTTAAAAGCATTTTTTATCAAAGTCGAGAATCAAATTAATCAAAAAGTTAAAATAATTAGATGTGATCAATGCACTGAATTCAAAAATCACACTTTTGATCCTTTTTGTGAATCCAAAGGTATTGCAAGTAAATATAGTGCTCCTAGAACTCCTCAAAACACGGAGTTGCTAAGAGGAGAAATTAGACACTTATTGAAGCTGCAAGGACCATGCCGTCTGAGAAATCATAAATTCATAAAAGAATACTATTCATAGGTTTCCTCAAACCTTTTGGGTGTCCATGCACTCTTCTAAATACCAAAGATCACCTATCCAAATTTGCTAAAAAATCAGTAGATGGGTTCTTTGTTGGATACTCATCACAGGCTAAGGCTTACAGGGTATACAACAAAGTTGACTATACTATTAAGGAATCTAAAAATGCCATATTTAATGAAAATTCCTCAAATAGTGTTAGAAATAGTCCAAGTTGGATGTTTGATCTAAATGGATTCACAAATGCATTTAATCATTTGATTGAGAATGTTTCAGGAGACTCTCTTACCAGGTTAGAAGATATACAAGCACTAAGTATGGAATATCATAGGGTAGATCTACCACAAAGACCCAGTCACAATAGGTCATTTGCTGATACAATCAAACCACATTCAGCAAAGGTAGATGCTAGTATCATAAACAATGTAGGTCATCCATCACTTACTCATTATGACTCTTCATATGAAGAGTCTTATGATCATTGTGGTACTAGACAATCTTCTGAAAAAGCTCAAAGTATGACAAATGCTAAAAATAGGGTCAATTTGGTAGATGAACCAGTAAATCCATCTGCCGAACTTCCTGAAACAAACTTCTCTTATTTAGATCTATCTCAACAACTCCAAGTAATCCCAAGACTAAGAATTCATAAGGAGAATCCAGTTGAAAAATGTCATTAGCAATGTAGAGGTTGGTGTCAACACAAGAAGCAGGGTGAATAAAGTAAACATTTGTTTGTTTTCATGCTTCCTTTCTCAACTAGAACCAAATAAAGTTGATGAGGCCTTAAGAGATAACAGTTACGTAGAAAATGCAAGAAGAGCTTCTTCAATTCGTTTGGCAAAAGGTTTGGAAACTATGTGCACTTCCAAAAAGAAAAACTGCAATAGGGACCAAATGGATTTTTAGAAACAAGAAAGATGACAGAGGCATTGTTATGAAGAACAAAGCTAGACTTGTGGTAAGTGTATACACAAGAAGAAGGGATTGATTATGATGAAGTCTTTGTTCCTATGGCCAGGCTTGAAGCAATCAGAATCTTTCTAGCATTTGCTACCTCCAAAGACTTCAAGGTGTTTCAGATGGATGTCAAGAGTGCATTTCTATATAGTGAGATTGATGAAGAAGTTTATGTCTACCAACCTCTAGTCTTTGAAGATCCCAAGTATCCAGATCATGTATGTAAACTTGATAAAGCCCTTTATGGTCTTTATCAAGCACTAAGAAAATGGTATAAGACACTCTCTACCTTTCTCCTAAAAAATGGATACACCAGGGGATCGATAGACAAAACTCTATTCATCAAGAAAATTGATTTGGATATCATCATAGTATAAGTGTATGTTGATGACATCATCTTTGGGTCTACAAATGAGAACTTGTGCAAAGTCTTTGAAAGTATTATGAAGTCAAAATTTGAGATGAGTTCAATGGGATAGATCACCTTCTTTCTAGGGCTACAAGTGAAACAAACCTCTGATGGCATCTTAATTAATCAATCTAAGTATTTTCAGGACATCTTAGTAGGATTTCAAGCTACTGTTGCTAAGGCTGTTAAAACTCCAATGTTAAAGACATGTTCATTAACTTTTGATCTTGAGATGGAAGTAGTTGATAAGCAGCAATACAAAGACATCATTGGATCTCTTGTGTATCTCACACCTAGTAGAGCAGATATCATGTTTGCCACATGCCTATGTTCAAGATTCCAAGCTGCTACAAAGGTGTCGCATCTGATGGCTGCCAAGAGAATTCTGAAGTATCTCAAATGAGAACCTAAGTTAGGATTATGGTATCCTAATAGTGCTGACTTCAATCTCTATGGATATACAAATAGTGACTATGGAGGATGCAACATCAACAAGAAGTCCACCTCAGGAGGAAGTCGATTTTTAGGGGGAACACCTGTTTCATGGAAATGCAAGTAGCAACCTTATGTCTCTACATCAACTGTTGAAGCAGAATACATTGTTGCATCAAGTTCCTGTGCTCAGGTGTTGTGGATCCAAACTCAACTTAAAGATTATGGAGTAACTTTCATGAACACACGAATTCGCATTGACAATAATAGTGCCATCTCGATCACCAACAATCATGTTCAACATTCAAAGACAAAGCACACTGACATCAAATTTCACTTTATAAGAGATTATGCAGAATAGAAAATCATTAAATTAATTAAGGTCTATACAAATAAATAATATGCAGACTTATTCACAAAAGCTTTTGATGAGTCTAGATTTAAATATCTTATGTCTGCTATTAGAATGATGAATTGAATAATTAAATAATTTAAATTGATGATGTTTGAAAATATTGTAAAGAAATGCATTCTTGATAAATTGGTTAAAAATGTGTATCTGCCAAAAATTGCAAATCAGCAGATAAATAGGTGTCTACCGAATATCAGCAGATATCCAGGTATCTGCCGAAATATGCAAGTCAGTAGATAACTTGGCAAATTGTGTATCTGCCGAATGGGAAAATTTGGCAGATAAGATGAATTCAGCACATGTTTTTAAAAAAATATCTGATAGGTCCCACCTTCATCTTCTGATACGTAGTGGTTCCAAAGAAGTTACTAGAAAAGACTGTGTCATCATATCACGCCATCGATTTTACAGTTACGATAGTATAACATTTAAAAATTCACATTTTTTATATTATCCGTAACTGTCAAACTCAAAGGTTTCCCACCATTGTCATCTTCAATCTTCCTCACAAAAGCAAACCCTTGAACCTCCAATCTCTCAAAGTTCTACTAAAATAAACCATTTTTCAATGGCCACTCAATCTCAAACCCTAGAATTTTGTCTGAACCACAACATCAATGTATCACTTTAACCCATAGGTGATGAGGTCTATGATCCTGTTCTTCAATTCCTAAGGATTAGCAATTATTACTTTGCCATTACGATAGACCCGATGACCTGTGAGTCTCACATAAAGGAATTCTAGACCTCATGCTCCATACAAAGAGAACGTGAAGAGAAGGTTCTTTCCGCGACAGTGCAAGGGATGAAGGTCATAATTTCATGTACCAAAATTCATCAACATCTGAAGTTGAATGATTCAAATGGTGAATCTTCTTTCTCCAAAGAAATGGTCAGTGCCACCTTCAAGGAGATGGGATATAAAGGACCCCTCCTGACATCCATCTTCTCCAAATCACTAGTATATCATAACTGGAGAAGTAACTTTCATATCTTCCTACACTATCTGTCCAATAAGTCAGAAGGATGGGACCAAGTACCATTGGATTTAGCAGGGGCTATCCATGGTCTGGTTAAACAGCGAAGTTACGATTGTTCAAGATTCATCTTTCAACACATGTGTAAAAATCTAACTACTACTACAAGATATATGTTTTTAATGTACCCTAGATTCTTACAAGTGATTTTACAAGAAGAATTAGGGGATAAACTAAAACTTATTGGAGTTGTTCATGCTCTAGGAACTTTAAACAAAGCAATATTTTCAAAGTTTAGAGCAACTCCAAAGTCTTTTTAGGGAAGGTAACTCCTTTATTTGGGCATATGCTTAAAGTCACTGAGCCCCAGGGTGATAGCATGGACACACCCACCATTGCTGATCCCACACCCTCCATATCAAGCCAAAATCTCATAAGTATAAGTGAACCCTTGCATCTTCTATTAAGAAGATGCAGAAATCACCTCCTCTAAAAAAGACAAGACAGGAAACTAGGGTCCCAGTCAAGTCAAAGGTGTCAGCCACACCTAGAGAAAGCTCAAAGAAGAAGATATCTCTTCCTTCTTCTAAGCATACCCACACCCAAACTGCAAGCCCTCAATCGAAGTCCCAACACTCTATTAAGAACACCAAAAAGGATACCCATGTAACTGAGATAACTTCTAAGGAAGAAGTCTTATTAGGAACTGGTTCACATCCTGGGCTATTATACTCAGCTCTACTCTCTCCTATACACATGTCTATCACCCAAGATGATGATGTTCCTGCCACATATCAGCATGAACCATTGTCTCTCCCTTTCTATACAATACAAACAATGGAGACTGATGTGTTTGTAGAACTATCTAACCCACAACCTTTATTCCAAGAGGTTGATCCTAGGGAAGAAAGGATCAATATGAAAGAGGGCCTCTCTACTGCTGATCATCAATTGATTAGCAGGATAGAGACAACATCACTTAAACCTCAACCACGACAACTCACCTTGAGAATGTCTCTTTAGAGTCATTTTTGAGCAGTGGAATCCGGTGCACCAAGAAACCACTTCTGGTGGTGAGGGTGCAGAGGCTCGGCTTAGTACCTCATCTCCCAAGGATTCCATATCTATGGATGAGGGAAGTATGCAACGAATAGGTGAATTGACGGCCCATAACCTTGAGCTTGTTAAACAAATTAATGCTCAACGAGCTGAGAATGCAAGGCTTTAAGATTATGCAAAAAGAGCCATAGTTCTCAAATGTGAGAACTGTCTGTTGAAATCTTTGGCAGATAGAGTGTCTGAGGTAGAAGCTTAACTCAGAACTCTCTAACAACAAGCTGCAAGAGTCACAACCCTTAAAGAACAACTTACAACTCTTCAGCAAGCTGCTGTAAAGGCAATGGATCTTGAACATAAAGTGGAGCAACTTCAAGATACCATTGACCTTTAACAATCAATAATTCTTAGCCTTCAACTATCAGAACCACAAGAACCTTTGGATGTGCCTTCCTTTCCTCGCCTAGTGTCATCTGGAATCTCAGATGATGCTACCAAAAATAGGGAAGATGAGCCCAAAGAAGCTGATGACATTCTCAAGTGATACATACTGCACAACCATCTCTTTCTCCTCCAAATGGATTGATCAATATGAGCCTCTATCAAAAGCTGAGGGCAAATTGAATGAGCTTCTTGATAAATATGGCTATGATAGCTTAGAGGAGAAGGAGATGAAAGCTAGCAGAGTGATGAAGAGGATGAACCAAAAAGGTTCAACTTGGGAAGAAGAAATTGGCTATGCTGAAACGATCCGGCACTTCTTTAGTACTCTCCTTAAAAAGAAAGAGAACTGATGAGGAATCATCTAGAAGAGAGCTAGTGCTAGGACTTAAAGCCTTTCCCAACACATCTGCTAAAGAAGAAGCACCACTGTTGAAAGTGCTTTTAAAAGTTGTGGAAGTACTTAACAAATCAGGTACAGATGCAACTGTTGAAAGTATACAAGAGATTCCTTCGGAAGAAGAATCCCAGAAAAAATGGTGGGCTACACAAGGACACACCTGAGTCTAAACTCAGAAAATCAGCAGAGGTGATATTTGGTCAACCGGAAGTTGAAACTGAAATCCCAGTTAACTCTAAGGTGAATTTGGAAACTAAGGGCCTAGAAGTCACCAATGATGCTGAGAGAGCTCAGACAACTACTGATGATCCTAAGTCAGCTGGTGAGGCATCAGGTGTAACTCAGCAGTCAGACTTACTAAAGTCTCTACCCCCAACAAAGGTAAGATACCTATGACTACTGAAGAAGAAATTGAAGTGGAATCACAGAAATGAAATTCCAAATTTCTGATGACAAAGAAGTTGGAGTTGTTCCCACGAAGTGTTAAAGAAAAAGTTATAGTTCTGAAGGTAGGAAGAACTCAAGAATCCTCAATGAAGAAGAACATCATTGCACTAATCAAAAGTGCAAAGGATTCAAGAGCTACAAGAACTACAACAAGAGAATTCAACCGTGGTGGTGAACCCAGCAGGACAACATCAAAAGCTCCACCTAAACCAAAGGCCAAAGCTGTCAGGAAGGTGCCATCTAAGTCATCAAGTCCATCTTCTGAAAGCACCTAGAGAACAGTAACCATGCAAGCTTTAGTAGCTACATCTACCAAATCCAAACATGTGATCTCCTTAGTAAAGAAAGAAAAGAAAAAGGAAGAAAAGTATCTCCTAGCAGCTCAACTTGAATTGAAAGGATACAAATTTGATGAGATCATGGAGTGGAGCACTGTTGAGATCAAATCAAAACTAATAGCTACAACTAATGCTGAGATTGAGAAAGCAGCTAAGTTAGCTAGAAGAAAGAAGGCTGAATCAGAGAGGAAGAAAGTAAAAAGAGTTCAACAGGATTTCAAGGACAAGCAATAGATAAATAAATTCCTCAAATACTATAGTTTCTCTAGTAGACAAGTAGGACCAATGAGTAAGTCAACTCTTGATCTGAATATTAGAGGAATCAGGAAGAAGATTATTACTAGAGAGCTCCCAAAGTTTGAACAAGCTAGGAAGCAATAGGAAAGACAACATGCTAGAACAAAGAAAGTTACTCAAAAGTCTTCCCATCTACTGACTGAGTCTCTAGCATCCCCTGACTCTACATCAATAACCTCTGATCACAAACAACCTATCTCTTCAATCCTTTCAAAGAAGACAAGAGAACCAAAAAAGGTTATAAAAGCAAGGATTATAGATCCAAAAGTAGAGGAGAAGATACTTAAACGAACAAAGGTAATGGCTACTGGGTATCTTGCTAAAATGAAGAAATTTTCTATCAAGAGGGCAAATGGAGAAATCATGTACTACGATCATGAAAATGAGGTACTTGATTTTCCCCTTGAAATTCTAGAGCAAATTGCTAAGTACCTTAGCATTTTTGGCTGCAAAAATGATGAATCCAAAATGCTACTGCACAAAGTACTAGCCTTAGTCAAAGCTGATGCTGGTGAAGAGATTCCTAAAACTCCACTATTAGCACATGATCCCATAATGGAATAGGAATATTATTAGAAGAAGAATACCTACTTCATAACCAGATCAACAGCTAGAAGAGTGGCTTACTCAAGAAACCAACTGGTGTGCTTCAACAGGTTGAGATAGCTGACTTGACTAGACTGAGACTAAGAAACCTAGCAATGATTCAGAGGCAAGAGAAGTAGAGAAAGTACAAATAAGAATTACAATTCTCATCTAGAAAGGTCAAGGCAAGCTTTAGAACAAATAAAGAAGAAATCAAAGTCTGAAACTACCAAAACTACTTCATCCGTCGAACCTAGCCACCAACCACAATCACCTCCTACCATTTATCTACCAGCCCAAACCATTGAGCATGAATCTACACAAGTCCAACAAGCTTCTAAAATGGTTGTACCCCCTACACAGAGTCAATCTGAAGAATCAGTAGATGTTGTGATCATCACTGATCTTGCTGATAGAATTAGACATAAGTTGAAACATCTAGAGGAACAAAAAGAACTCTCAGAATCTGAGGAAGAAGAGGAGTCAGAAAATGATGGTATCATTATCAAGTGGGACTATGACTTCAAATCTGAGAGGTTATTTATAGAAAGAAAGAATAAGTCAAAGTCTTTCTTCCTATATGATTTGGATGTTCTAAAACTTAGCCTTGAAGATTTAAAAAGGATGCACAAGTTAATCTTAGAAAATGAAGACATACCAGATAAGTACAAATCTATGGTTGATATTCTAAAGATAAAGTTTTGAAATAAGGCTAAGCAAAAAGAAGAAGAAGATGTCATGCATGTAACTCCACTAACTATTCATGTCCCAATCACCCATTGGAGCTACAATTCCTAATCTAGTTCCTTTACTCTGACATATGCTAGTGCCATCAAAGTTAAAGTTAAAGAGTATGATCTTTTCAGACTCTCTCGGCACAACATGAAGGACTTAGTAAATCTACATCTTGACAACCCCTCAAGAGATAGAAGAGAATATATGTATTAACTTATGCTGATCAGAATGCTTAAGGGATAGAGTTTTGGTAGCATCATCCTAGGGGTAATTTGTTGAATTATGAAGGATGAAACTACCGAAAATTAAAGATTTCGGCACTAGCTGCCAACTGCCAAATCAGGCCAAGTGCTGAACCCACTGTTGAAGTGTAAGTGTTGAATAACTATTGATCAGCATATGCTGAAGCTACTGCCAAACTACACATGCTGAATGTTTGCCTATCAGCATATGCAGATCAACTGCTGATCATCAGTGAACTGAGCTACCGATCAACTACTACACAGAACAAGTATGTCTGTGCTGACGGCTGTTGTGTTTCACCTTTAGGAGACAACATAGTACTTAATCAGACAACTTTGATACACAGATTACCTATTCTATGGCATTATCTGAACATAGAATAGTTTATTCTTAGTGTTTAGTATAAAAGTCCTCACACTTGTATATGAGAGGCAAGCTTTCTAATCCATTTGTTTATATCTGCTAAACTGTAACTTCTATACAAAACAGATTAATCAAGTGAATACTTTGAAAGAATAATATGTGCATTACATTTCCTCAAAGTGTTTGTGTTGTGATAAGAAGTAACTAACTTAGATTACGCATTCGTTAGTTACTGATCTAAGAAGAAGTTCTTGTTTGTCTAAACCAACCTGATCCAACAATGTGTGATGTGGTTATTTAACATAAAATAAGATGTTTTTAGCTAATTTAGGGTAAACTAACACATTCCGGGTAAAACAGCACAAAACATATTGTTTTTATGTGATATTTTGACATGTACCGCATTGATAAAAGAACAAAACCAGCACAAACAACAGATAATAATACAACAAACAAACTCATAGTAAAACAAACATGATGATATATTAGAGGAGTGAAGTGTATGAGGAATAAATTTTTTTCATATGTGAACTAAACTTTCCGATAAATGGGATAAAATGAAACATATTAGAGGAGTGAAGTGTAAAGAACTTATCTTGCTCTAAACTGAAAATTTTTATTGCATCAAAGTCAGAGAAATATAAATTTTTTTATTCAACTTTTATCAAAGCTGAGAATTTGATTCATGACCTTAAAAGAAATTTGTAATTTGAAATATAAAGTATAGATGTCAATCAATTGCAAATGAATTCTCTCAAGAAGTATTGTTATGTCCATGATTTGTTATGTGCTTGATTGAGCAGGAGCTCGAAATAAACTTTGTTAAATATGGTCCTATTTACTTTTCAAAATTCAAGGTTCCAAAATCTTTTTGTTATATATGACAAAATTTTAAACTAGAAAGACTTTGTATGTCATATACATAAAAGTATAATAAATTTAAAAATAATTGAAAAAAATTAAAATTAATATAAAAGGAATTTAAAAGGTAGTATATATTGTCCCACCCACCACCACACTTCTTCTTCCTAATTTCTTCAATGTCAGCCGATAAACACTTATCGAGTGGTAATAATTTAAGGTTTAATTGACCTAAATGCTTGATTTTACATCATGATTGTGGTGGAATAGTTTCAAGTTGTTTGTGTTTTGATTTATAGGTAATTTGGAGCTAAAGGAGGCTTATTTTGGAGAATAAAGAGCCAAACACGAAACTAAAAGGACTAAAGATGTATACATAAAAAGTTACAAAAAAGGCACAAAATTAGGCATACCGGCGTACCATACGCGGGTATGGACATATAATACGTTAGTCGGCGTATGGGCGGCGTATTTGGAAAAAATTACAGAAAGTTGGGCGTATGGATACTGATATGGGAGTATGATACGCCCAGGGTCGGCGTATCATACGCCAGTCACCAACAAACTTCCGAATTTTGTGGATCATGAAGTTATTTAAGCACAATCCAACCCTAATTGGGGGAGAACTTTCCAAGATCAATTCTTGATGATTCCAAGCTAATTTGTGGTGATCTCAAGCCTTCCCATTCATCCTAAATCATCATTGATCATCACCAAATCAAGATTGAAGATCCGATGAAGATCATGAGTGGCTAGTTCTTTCTTTGATTGCTTTCGGGAGTACAATTCTTGTCAAGTGAGGCAATTGGTATGTTTGATAGGTTTTTGTATTGAACAATGGATTAGTGACTGAAGTTTTATGTTCTGATTAAGTTAAAAGGTTTACTTATAAATAAAATTGTTTGCTTGATTATCAGTTTTCGGTTTCCTTGCATCATGAGCTCATTAAGAAAAGTAGACAACGTAATATAGGTGAATTGGTAACTTTATGAATGAACGAGACTTAAAAGATTGTTCCTTTGTTACCACTTTATGTAAAAGCTAAGATCTTGAAGTATTGTTTCTTACAAACCCTAATTTGAAAGTATCAATTGTGGATCTTGCGGAATTGGAAACCCAAAAGTGATTGTTTCTTAATATTTAATCAAATTTGTTTCAAAGTTTGTTGATTTTTGCAATAGCATTCTTAATTTCATCCCAAGTTCCAATTTTTAATATTAAAGTTTCTGTCTTTAAGTTAATTGAGTCATATTGTTAAACACTTTCCACATATTCCTGTGGAGACGACCTTACTTACCCTTACACAATAAAGGTAGCTAAGACCGATATAATAACTTGTTTTTGATCGAGTCTCGACAACCAGATCAAACACCACCATCAAAACTGACTATCACCACTCGTCGAAAACAGACCACACCCAACCCCTCCCCCTTTCCCCTATTCATCTCTGATGATAACCTAATCAGTGCCACCACCGCCCTACTTCCACCAACAAAAACCCCCTATTGTAGTGATGAAAATTGATCTTGAATTTATGGTGGTTGGCATGTAACACCCGAAATTCGTAAGAATAAAAAGAAAAGAAAAGTAATTTGATGAAAATAAAAAGAAGGCAAAGTTGAGGGGTGCTTTGTGTAAATAGTAACAAAAAGTCAAAAGTGGGTGTATAAAGAGCATGGTCGCCCATGCTCTTTCTGCTGCTGCTTTCTGAAGAAAGAAAGAAAGCTGGTTTTTGTGTTTCCTCGGTCGAATTGTGAAGAAGAAGAAGACTATTCAAGGTTAGTAGGTTTTGTGATTAATTGGTTCGGTTTCTTTGAGGTTTCAACCTTAGAAACTGATTTCTATGTGTTTTGGTGTTTGGGTGTTTGTTTGGCTTGTTCTAGGTGTTTGAACTCTTGTGCACGCAAGTTGGGAGGAGATTCACTTGTTTGCTGCAATAGGTGAGTTCTAGGACCCCGATTCTATGTTTTAAACTTCTTTGGGGCTGAAAATGCATTTAAAAGTTTACAACCGTTGTATATGATAACTGTGTATGTTTACGTATGAATTCTATGTTCTATGAGGTTGTAAGCTTGTCTAAGAGTTTAGCATGATTGATCTATGTTAAGAATGTATGGGAATGAGGTTTTAGAATGGTTATAGAATAAGTCTCATTTACAGGTCCGATGGTTCATCCGCATTTACACTGTGATAATTGCCTAAGTGTTTTGTTCACCCGCATTCACTTTTGTTCACCCGCATTTGCCTTAATTCAGCCTAAGTATCCATCAGCATTTCTTTTTATGCATGCGCATTTGCTACAGTATCCATCAGCATTTCTTTTTATGCATGCGCATTTGCTACAGTGTCCATCAGCATTTCTTTTATGACAGAATAATTACCAAGTGTTCATCCGCATTTGCAAGTTGTTCATCCGCATTTGCAAGTTGTTCATCCGCATTTGCAAGTTATTCATCCGCATTTGCAAGTTGTTCATCCGCATTTGCAAGTTATTCATCCGCATTTGCAAGTTATTCATCCGCATTTGAAAGTTATTCATCCGCATTTGCAAGTGTTCATCCGCATTCACTTTTGTTCATCCGCATTAGTTTTTGTTCACCCGCATTTACAGTTGTTCACCCGCATTGGTTTTGTTCATCCGCATTAGTTTAAGACTTAAGAAATTTTCTGGAATTTTGGAAGATCAAGATTAGGGTTTGACCATGGTTGACTTGATGCTTGTATCTGATTATCTTATGCATGTTGTGGGCTGTCCTTATGTGCCTATTATGATATTAACATGTGACTTTATGTGGATTGCCTATGATCATAAAGTATTATTATTAATCAAGTGGAAGATTAATATTAACAAAAAGTGGAACATAAGGAATGAAAAGACTTGCAAGTAAAAATTTACAGGAGGTGCACGACCATGTTGTCGTTAGCTCAACTGTGTACGGTTTAGCTAACCCAAGGATGTACACAGGGTCAATCTTTAAGATTGAGGGGACCACTGTTGCTGCCCCGGTACTGGTGCCAGCATATGTGCACCACGGATGGAGTCTATTTATAGACTTCAAGGCCCAGTACCAGGTTTATGCGCATTATATGGGGGGTATAGCACTTTGGTCCATATCGACAGTGAAAGATAATAATAATAAGCAAGAAAGAGAATGGTGATGATGTAATGGATATGATTTGTATGTATGGTGTGTGATCACATCCGAAAGAAAGATAAGATATTTTCTTTAAGAAGTATTTTGTATACAAATCTATCAAGATATTTTTATGATTTTAAAACTAGGACTCACTCAGCAAAGCTGACTTTTATGCGTTTTCAGTTGGCAGGTAATATTGCTGAGGATGGCACTCGGGGAGGCTACTCGTCGGGACAAGGCTGACATCCATTCATGAATATAACATTGTTGTTTTGTAATGCAAACTAATGATCTTTTGTAACTATACCAAACATGTATTACTTAGCAACAGCGTTTATAAATAAATGAATGGCTTTTAAATGTTTAAATTCCGCTGCAATGTGATAATGAATTATGAAATGTTTTATGAATAGTGCTGTGAATGTCCAACTGTGAGGTCTCCGGAAACGGGGCCTTACAAGTTGGTATCAGAGCCAAAGTTTAAGAGAAATGGGTAAATATTTTCAAAAACCTAAACTTAAACTGAAAATGGGACCGAATGGAGGAATGTCAGCCCGAGTAGCTATGTGCCATCAGGTAATTCTTTTATAATGTTAACCGGTATTATGTGCGCATGCTATTTGATTTATGTGCTTTAGTAGATTTGAATACTGATGTAGTCAGGATATGAATTGCTCGGGGAACGAAGAGTAAAGTAAGTGGCTAATCACAACTGGCCACTATAATTAGGGACTTACTATACTTAACATTAACTGAGCTATTACCTTGAATGACCGTGTTGGTGTTTGGATCTTATAGTGTTAGAGGATGGCTGGAGGTAGATCATCTAAGGCTTCTCGAGGTGGTGTACGGGGTGGTCGTGCTGGTAGACCCCGGGCCGCAAAGAACAAGACGAGAACTGCAGAGACGGCTCCTGCTGAGCCTGAGTTTCATCACCGGAGGGGTGGATGAGAGTGCCAATTGAGGGCCTCAGTGAAAGAGGCAGTGGTGGAGGAGGTTCACCAAGTCATGCAGACGATCCTACCGTCTGTCGTGACTGAGGTGATCCGGCCGTAAGGAAGGAGGAGAGGAAAGAAAGGAGGAAGAGAGAAGGGCTGCTGCTGGGAGAAGGGAGATGGGGGAGATCATGATGATGAGGAGGAGACAAATGTTGAAAGGGGAGCCTCAAGTGATGAAGAAGATGTAGAGGTGCGGGAAACCACGAGGGGATGCAGCTACGGGGCATTCCAACGGTGTAAACCCCCTACTTTTGACGGCAACGGTAACTGCTACTGCCCACCGCTGGATAAGGGAGATGGAGGCAGTATTGAAGATCAGTGAGTGTCGGGAAGACCAGAAAGTGATGTTCGCCACTCACTCGTTTGTCGACTCGGCACTATGTTGGTGGGACAATCTTGTCCAAGCCGAGGGTGACAGGGCCATCGAGAGAATGAGATGGGGTGAGCTGAAGAAGTTGGTGATTGAGGAATTCTGTCCTCACCGAGAACTCAACAAGATCGAAAGGGAGTTCTTACAGCTGGAGGCGGGAACTATGACCCACCAGCAATACACCGCCAAGTTTAACGAAATGGCGAGGTTGGTGCCGGATCAGGTTACGCCGGTATCGAGGAAGATCAATCGGTACGTTCAGGGACTACCGACCGACATCCGCAGACATTTGATCGCTGCCCAACCAAGCACTTTTAGGTCGGCAGTGGATTTGGCGGGAATGTTGTATGATGAAAGGGAAGTAGCGGTGGTTGAGGTGAAGAAGACGGGTGGTAATAACAGGAGTTGGAACGGGAAGAGATTCGGGCGTGGTGGTTTCAACCCGAACAGTAAGAGGCCGAGGATGGATGATCACCGAGTGGTTACTGCAAGCTCGGGGTTGAAGCGGTGTGATAAGTGTGGGAAGGAACATAGCGGGGAATGCCGCTTGGGAATGAATGTCTGCTACAAATGTGGCAAGCCCGGTCACATTTCAAAGATGTGTGGAGCCCCACGGTGCTTTAACTGTGGTGAAATCGGCCATATGAACAAGGATTGCAAGAAGCCAAGGGCTGAAAGTTCTGGGTTGAAGAAGAGGCCAGAAGAAGGAGGGCAGAGGGCAAGTGCAAGAGCCTTCACGATGACCCGAGAGGAAGCCCGGGTAGACCCCGACGTCGTGTCAGGTGTGTTCCTAGTAAACCAAACTTGTGCCTCTGTACTATTTGATTCTGGTGCTAGTAGGAGTTTCATATCTGCTGCCTTCTGTGCTAAATTGCCTGTTAGTAGTAGGAGCATCGATGAACCTTTTGATGTAGAAACTGCTATTGGTAAGTCTACCAGAATTTCTGATATGATTGAGGATTGTGGCATAGAGTTAGAAGGCCATAGGTTCTCCGCTAAACTATTTGTGATGCCCCTAGGGGGTTTGATGTAGTTCTGGGGATGGATTGGTTGGCAGCCTATGAGGCAAACATCGTGTGTCGGAAGAAGATGATTCGGTTAGTTGCACCCGATGGGAGTTCAGTGATAGTTTATGGTGATCGCGTCACTACGGTTCCGAAAGTGATTTCGATGGCAGTGGCAGAGAAGTGTATGAGGCGCGGATGCTGTGCCTACTTGGCATACGTGAAAGATGTGGACGTGTCGATACCACAATTATCAGAAGTGCCAGTGGTACGTGATTTCCCGGATGTGTTTCCCGAAGATCTACCAGGTGTGCCACCGGACCGTGAGATAGAATTTCAGATCGACCTGATACCCGGTGCGCAACCCGTTGCCAAGGCACCGTATCGGTTAGCTCCGACCGAGATGAAAGAACTGATGGATCAGCTACAGGAACTGATGGATAAGGGGTTTATTAGACCGAGTATCTCTCCTTGGGGTGCTCCGGTATTATTCGTAAAGAAGAAAGACGGTAGTATGAGAATGTGTATAGACTACCGGGAGTTGAACAAGTTGACAGTGAAGAATAGATACCCCCTACCAAGGATTGACGACCTGTTTGATCAGCTTCAAGGTGCCAGTTGGTTTTCCAGAATAGATCTTCGATCTGGCTACCATCAGCTGAAGGTAAAGGAACAAGATATCCCGAAGACAGCGTTCCGCACGCGTTATGGACATTACGAGTTTCTCGTATGTCATTCGGTTTAACTAACGCGCCAGCTGCCTTTATGGATATGATGAACCGAGTGTGTCGGCCGATGTTGGATAAATCAGTGATTGTGTTCATTGATGATATCTTGATTTATTCAAAGAGCAAAGAAGAACATGCCGATCACATACGTGAAGTGTTGAAGACACTTAGGAGAGAAAAGTTATATGCTAAATTCTCTAAGTGTGCTTTCTGGTTTGCGAAGGTTCAATTTCTGGGTCATGTGGTGAATACCGAAGGAATTATGGTGGACCCGGCAAAGGTTGAGGCGGTAATGCAATGGAAGTCTCCAAAGACGCCATCCGAGATTCGCAGTTTCTTGGGTTTGGCGGGTTATTACCGAAGGTTCATTCAAGACTTTTCCAAGATAGCCTCACCTTTGACTAAGTTGACCGCAAGGATGTGAAGTTGTGTGGGGTCGGGAACAAGAGGATGCTTTTGAGGAGTTAAAGGCAAGATTAACTCAAGCTCCTGTCTTAACATTGCCCGAAGGAAGTGAAGACTTAGTGGTGTATTCAGATGCATCTTATTCGGGACTGGGTTGCGTGTTAATGCAACGTGGACGAGTGATAGCTTACGCGTCCCGACAGTTAAAGACCCACGAAGTTAATTACCCCACTCATGATTTAGAATTGGCTGCGGTGGTCTTTGCGTTGAAGATTTGGAGGCACTATTTATACGGGACCAAGTGCACAATCTTCACGGATCACAAGAGCTTGAAATACTTCTTCGAGCAGAAAGATCTCAACATGAGGCGAGATCCATTACCATCCGGGCAAGGCCAACGTAGTGGCCGATGCCCTTAGCCGGAAGGAGAGACCCGAACCGATTCGGGTAAAGGCGTATCAGTTGGTGATGACCTCAGATGTGATAACGCAAGTTAAAGAGTTTCAAAATGAGGCGTTAAAAGAAGATCGCCTCAACTCCGAACGAATGAGAGGTCTAGTAGCAGAATTGGGGGAGAATACCCACGGTGTTAGAACCCGCTTTGGACGAATGTGGATTCCTCGATATGGGAATCTACGTGGGCGAATTATGGACGAAGCTCATAAAACTCGATACTCCATTCATCCCGGTGCTACCAAGATGTATCAAGACATGAAGAAAGACTACTGGTGGCCGGGTATGAAACGGGACGTGGCAGAGTATGTAAGTAAGTGCCTTACTTGCTTGCAAGTGAAGGCAGAACATCAGAAACCATACGGGAAGATCCAACCGTTGGATATACCCGAGTGGAAGTGGGAGCACATCACCATGGACTTCATAACGAAGCTACCCCGTACTGCGAAGGGGTGCGATACCATCTGGGTGATAGTTGACCGATTGACAAAGAGTGCTCACTTCCTACCGATCCGCGAGACGTATTCCTCCGAGAGACTGGCGGACCTGTTCATCAAAGAGATTGTAGCTCGCCATGGTGTGCCGGTGTCTATTGTGTCAGATCGTGACACCCGGTTCACATCGAAGTTTTGGAAGAGATTCCATGATGCCATGGGGACGAGACTACACATTAGCACGGCTTACCATCCTCAGACAGATGGTCAGTCTGAGCGGACGATTCAGACGCTCGAGGATATGCTCCGGGCATGTGTGATCGACTTTGGAGGAAGTTGGGATGATCACCTACCGTTAGCAGAGTTCTCGTACAACAACAGTTATCATGCCAGCATTGGTATGCCACCATACGAGATGTTGTACGGTAGGAGGTGTAGAACGCCCGTGTGTTGGGGAGACATTGGGCAGAAAGAATTGGGAAGCATCGAGGTGATTGAGGCTACGACTGAGAAGCTGGAAAAGATCAAAGCCTTTATGAAGGCAGCCAAAGATAGGCAAAAGTCGTATGCCGATAAGAGGCGTAGACCCATCGAGTTCAACGTGGGTGATAAAGTCATGCTAAAGGTCTCGCCTTGGAAAGGGATCATCCGATTCCGGAAGAGGGGCAAGTTGAGTCCAAGATACATAGGGCCTTTCGAATCGTTGCACGAGTAGGAGAGGTGGCCTACCATCTAGAATTGCCCGATGAGTTAAGTGGGATTCACCCGACATTCCATGTATCTCATCTAAGAAAATGCTTAGCTGACGAAGATATGATTGTACCATTGAATGATATTGAAGTGGATGAACGGCTCAATTATGTGGAGCAACCAGTGGCAATCATCGACCGAAAGAGAAGAGATTGAGAAATAAAGTGGTTCCACTTGTGCGGGTACAGTGGAAACACCGAAAAGGATCCGAGTCTACGTGGGAGACCGAAGAAGAGATGAGACAGCATTACCCACAGTTATTCGAAGAGTGACAGGTTTCGGGGACGAAACCTCTTTAAGGGGGGTAGACTTGTAACACCCGAAATTTCGTCAGAATAAAAAGGAAAGAAAAGTAATTTGAAGAAAATAAAAAGAAGGCAAAGTTGAGGGGTGCTTTGTGTAAATAGTAACAAAAAGTCAAAAGTGGGTGTATAAAGAGCATGGTCGCCCATGCTCTTTCTGCTGCTGCTTTCCGAAGAAAGAAAGAAAGCTGGTTTTTGTGTTTCCTCGGTCGAATTGTGAAGAAGAAGAAGATTATTCAAGGTTAGTAGGTTTTTGTGATTAATTGGTTCGGTTTCTTTGAGGTTTCAACCTTAGAAACTGATTTCTATGTGTTTTGGTGTTTGGGTGTTTGTTTTGGCTTGTTCTAGGTGTTTGAACTCTTGTGCACGCAAGTTGGGAGGAGATTCACTTGTTTGCTGCAATAGGTGAGTTCTAGGACCCCGATTCTATGTTTTTAAACTTCTTTGGGGCTGAAAATGCATTTAAAACGTTTACAACCGTTGTATATGATAACTGTGTATGTTTGCGTATGGACTTCTATGTTCTATGAGGTTGTAAGCTTGTCCTAAGAGTTTAGCATGATTGATCTATGTTAAGAATGTATGGGAATGAGGTTGTAGAACTGGTTATAGCATAAGTCTCATTTACAGGTCCGATGGTTCATCCGCATTTACACTGTGATAATTGCCTAAGTGTTTTGTTCACCCGCATTCACTTTTGTTCACCCGCATTTGCCTTAATTCAGCCTAAGTATCCATCAGCATTTCTTTTTATGCATGCGCATTTGCTACAGTATCCATCAGCATTTCTTTTATGCATGCGCATTTGCTACAGTGTCCATCAGCAATTCTTTTACGACAGAATAATTACCAAGTGTTCATCCGCATTTGCAAGTTGTTCATCATTTCAAGTTGTTCATCCGCATTTGCAAGTTTTCATCCGCATTTGCAAGTTGTTCATCCGCATTTGCAAGTTATTCATCCGCATTTGCAAGTTATTCATCCGCATTTGAAAGTTATTCATCCGCATTTGCAAGTGTTCATCCGCATTCACTTTTGTTCATCCGCATTAGTTTTTGTTCACCCGCATTTACAATTGTTCACCCACATTGGTTTTGTTCATCCGCATTAGTTTAAGACTTAAGAAATTTTCTGGAATTTTGGAAGATCAAGATTAGGGTTTGACCATGGTTGACTTGATGCTTGTATCTGATTATCTTATGCATGTTGTGGGCTGTCCTTATGTGCCTATTATGATATTAACATGTGACTTTATGTGGATTGCCTATGATCATAAAGTATTATTATTAATCAAGTGAAAGATTAATATTAACGAAAAGTGGAACATAAGGAATGAAAAGACTTGCAAGTAAAAATTTACAGGAGGTGCACGACCATGTTGTCGTTAGCTCAACTGTGTACGGTTTAGCTAACCCAAAGGATGTACACAGGGTCAATCTTTAAGATTGAGGGGACCACTGTTGCCCCGGTACTGGTGCCAGCATATGTGCACCACGGATGGAGTCTATTTATAGACTTCAAGGCCCAGTACCAGGTTTATGCGCATTATATGGGGGGTATAGCACTTTGGTCCATATCGACAGTGAAAGATAATAATAATAATAAGCAAGAAAGAGAATGGTAATGATGTAATGGATATGATTTGTATGTATGGTGTGTGATCACATCCGAAAGAAAGATAAGATATTTTCTTTAAGAAGTATTTTGTATACAAATCTATCAAGATATTTTTATGATTTTAAAACTAGGACTCACTCAGCAAAGCTGACTTTTATGCGTTTTCAGTTGGCAGGTAATATTGCTGAGGATGGCACTCGGGGAGGCTACTCGTCGGGACAAGGCTGACATCCATTCATGAATATAACATTTTTGTTTGTAATGCAAACTAATGATCTTTTGTAACTACCAAACGTGTATTACTTAGCAACAACGTTTATAAATAAATGAATGGCTTTTAAATGTTTAAATTCCACTGCAATGTGATAATGAATTATGAAATGTTTTATGAATAGTGCTGTGAATGTCCAACTATGAGGTCTCCGGAAACGGGGCCTTACATGGCAGTGGTGGTTGCGTGGTGGCGTGCGTACGATTTGTAGGTGTAGACAGGGTGGATTGAGTGGGGTCAGGCCTTAATTTTTTTTGTTTTAAAGTTACACATATAGCCTGTCATATTAAAATATATTATATTTACATTAATCATTCCTCTCTTAAGTGAATTTGTGACATTTTATTCTAACTTAACAAAAACTTAAAGTAAGTCTTAACCCGAAACTTGTTACAAAATTAAAATTTCAAGCCCTAAACCTGTTATTCAAAAAGATTACTCCACAAACTTGTTATTTTTGTCAAACTAGTGGACTATCTATGTAATTAACTTTTTTCTTTTTTTGTGATAAGTTACTACATGTGTTAAGTATAGTTTATTTGTACGGTTTCAAATGTAAAGGGTTTTAAATCTTAAAAGTGTAAGAAGTAATCTCAACTATCGTTAATAAATTTAATCAATGGTTGAGATTAAATTGTAGGAAACGAGTTTTTTAGATGTGTATTTTAGTCATAGTCACTTTTGTTGACTTTTTCAAGTTCCCCCACATTTTTATACGTTCACAACTTCTATATACGACGTTATTATTTTATAGAAATTACACCATAAAAATGAGAGTTTTTTTTATCTTTGGAACGAGTATGGTATAATTATATAAAAAGATAATAATTTTTTTCTATTTTTTAAACTCATATGATTTATGCTTGTCATTGTGTCTTTAATGTACTTCATTATGTTTTTTTGTAAGTTATTATGTTTTTTGAATACTATTGTGTTTTTATAAAATGATAAATAATAAAAAATATATATAATGGTGTATAGCATTGTTGTGCATTAATACTTGTAAAACACCATGATATATTAACAACTAATTAATCTAATACATAAAACATAATAATATAATAACATAAAATGATAAAAAAAAATATATTAATGCAGGACCGTTGAAGGGAGATCAATGCAACAGTTTCACAATGATTGAAAAGTGTTAGAACACTTAACAGATCAAATAGGGAACCAGTTTTATGATGAAACAAAGAACACAAGTAAAGAACAAGAACAAGAACAAGATAGTATGGTTTTCAAGAATGTTGTATATTTCTCTCAAGTTCTTACAAGTGTTATAAAGCTTATCTTCTAAAGTTAAAAGTAATTGAGATACTTTATACTACATCCTACAGCCGGCCATACTTTGAATGCCAGCTGAAAATACTAATCTAGACAACAAGATCAATGTAGAGTCAAAAGACGGATTGTCTTTTGACTAATGACTATGACATGCCATAGCTCACATCCTAATATATTACAAAAAGGATTAAAGTATAAGAGTAGAAAGTTACAGACAAAATACCTTAATCTACAGTTTGACAAAAGTAAGAACTTTTCACTAACTCATATAAGTTGGTGAGTCATCAGAAGTGGCAGCAGAAAGTTGTTTAGCTTTTGTCAAAAGTTGATTCAGAAAAAGCATGTATTCTCTGTCTTCGGAAGAAATCAGTCTTTGGCTTCGAAAGACTTTGTCTTTGAAGCTTCGGAAGACTTCATCTTTGGCTTCAGAAGATTTGGTCTTTTGGCTTCGGAAGATTTGATACTTAGTATAATTTATTAAGTTATATCAAATCTTTCGAAGTAACTTCCTTGTACTTCATATGTGCATGCTGATAGCTCTTTGGTTGCATCAGCCTCTAAGTGTGATCCTTACAAACTCCCCCTAGGCTGATGCTACCAAAACTGATGGAGAGCTTTGAAGCTTGATCTTTATCTATTGACAGTCCTCATCAGAATTAATACCATTCCTTTCATCATCAGTTGGTCAAGATTCCTCAGACTCTCAAAATATCTACTCATATCATAGAGATCATGTAGAGAGAGGTCAAATATGTTTTTCCAAAAGTACATGTATTGACCCCCTTGATCTCTAGTGACATACCATCTGTCTGGGTTAGTTGCAAACACCCAAGACACGATGGGTCTCTCAGCAGCAAGAGGCTCTACTTGAATGGGAGTTGGATGGGCAGCCTTTTCTTGATCACCCTCAGGATGTTCTGACCTATCCTGAGGTGTAGAGGTGGATGATTTTGACTTCTTCTTTTTCTTCATGTCCCTTCAGATGGCCATCCTCTTTCTCTTTCTATACTTTAACTAAGAAGGCTGGCCTGTAACACCAGATGATTCTTGTTTGTCCTTCTCAGTTGGGTCCTTTTCCTTCACAGATTTAGAAAGAGAGGGACCAGGACCTTATTGTGGATCTGAAGATGAAGCTGGCTATGATGTAGCACTAGGTCCTAGTTATGTTGTCTCTTGGGGTTTAACCTTGACCTTAGCTTCAGGTGCAGCCTGACTTGTTGGAGAATGAAAGTCAACTAGCTCACCCTTTTTTGGTCTTCTGCATGATCACTCTAATATGCTCATCCATGGTGGATAGAGCCATTGGACCAAGTCTCCTTCCATATAATCCATATAGCTTCAAGAAGCTCACCATCTTTTGTCTGTGAGCAGACTTCTTCTGATTAGCTCTGATAGTGGCTTTTGACTTTGCAGCCTCTTCCCTCATCTTCCTCTTAGCAGTTTTTTGCCCTTTCAGCACTTCTTACTCAAGCTACTTGAGGTATTCAAATTCGATGTATTCATAGGAAAAGGGAAGCATGTCTGCTGCCTGATAGAGGCATGTGGCACTCAAGTAGGTAATCATGTTTTGCTTGTCTTGTTCCCTACCTACCTGAGTTTGTTCCTTAGTGGCCACAGCCTCTGCCTCAGGACTTTCCTGAACTGTGGAGAGGGTAGGAGCATTGTAAAGTCTTTTTCTCCTTCTTTCTTCTTTAATTTTGAGGAGCAATTCTGCATCCTCAGCTTCCCTCCTCTCCTTTGATACTTCCATGTCAGCCAGTTCATTCAGTTCATCCAAAGAGAGAGAGATGAGTTCATAAATATTGTAGTTCCTGGACCCCAAATAGTTCATCCTAGCTTCCCTCAACTTATCTTCCTAAGTGGTTGGCCTGAGGGCAGCCCTGGTAGCAGCTTCCATAAAGCCAGTGGTCCCACTTGAACTCTCTCCCCTTGCCTTCCTCTTCCTCTCTCTCTTCTCCTCCTCAATCTCCTCAAAGGTCATCTTTATCTTCCTTTTGTCAGTCACTAGCCTGTGTGACATAGGGTGAAGAGAGCTTTGGTCTTCATTGCTTGGTGTTGCATTTGAGCTCTGGCCAGAAAGAGGTCGTGAGACACCTTCACCAGCTGGTGCATCACTGAGGGTGATAGGTGTTGAAGTAGCTCCTGTCTCAAGGTTCACAGGTTCAACTATTAGATCTTTAGCCAAGGTTTCCCCTTCAAAGCTAATCTTAGGGTCCACCTCAGCATCCAGTTGACCAATAGTCTTACCTGCTAGCCTCTGTCTGTATAGTTGGGTTCTCAGCTTGAACTCTTTAATCACCCTTTATTGAATTCCCTTAGCTAACCTTGCAGCTTGCCTTGATGTGCTTGGGTTGTCAAGTGGCAAGTCAACTAGAGAAAAGCTCTCATAATATCTCAAATTATGAAAGTTGAAGACTTCTTGCTGTCACTAAGACCTAAAGATTACCAGGACTCTTCTATCAACATCATACCTCCATCCTACTATTGGATTTTTAGCAGGGTAAGATGGGGTAGACATTGCCCTTGTTATACCCTCCTCAAACAGGCTTTGAATTAGTGAATCCATATCAATGTGAGCCTGAGAAGGTTATTGAGTATGGACAACTTCAAGTGAGGGTGGTGAATCCTCCATATCCATACTCTGGATTGCAGGTAGGACTTTCTCCCCCTTTTTGGTAGCATCACCCTCTTGCATAGGGGATCTAAGGGTTAGGTCCACCACATCCATAGGTTCTTGTGTACCTGGTTGAGTTCACCTGACAGGTCTCTCAACTAACTTGCCCTTGAGATCGGTGATCCCAAGTTGCTGGTCACTAACCTGTATTTGTAAGGTAGTCACCTAAAATTCTAGGTGACTAACCTTAGAAACTAAATAGGTGTAAAGTTTTGATAGTTTTTGCACCTTTAGTTGCATACTCCCCAAATCTTTATTAGAAAAATCATGGGGGAATGAGAGAATAGGACCAAAGTCTTCTTCCTCATCACCAGCTTGGGTTTCTTGGCTGCTGGATTTCCCTTACACACTGACAGCTTCAAAAAAGTGTCAATGGGCTGGGTTGCCATGGTTGAGGTCTTAATAATGTAATCACTTGCAAAAGTGAGAGCCTATTCCATATGGGCCTCCTGAACATGTTCAGGGAGGTCCACCTCAGTTGTGGTTGGATGATGTGGGCTATATATGGGTGATTCAGGAGCATTCATCTCTCCTTGAGCAGGGGTGGAAAAGTGAAACTCAAGGTACTCACTAAAACCCATATCCTTATCATCATAGAATTCTAGGTTGGGGATTGGTTGGTTGAGATCTAACGGATGGGGATGGTACCTTTCCCCTAAAGGTTGATCACTAGAGTTTTGAGACTCAGAGTGAAGGCTTAAGGTTGGGGTAATGAGCTCATCTAGCTAAGCATGAGAAACCTCAACACTGATCAAAGAAATAATGGGAGTGGTCTGCTCCTCAGGAGAAGTGAAGCTCATGTTTCTACTTCTTCCTACATGGGTGATGATATGGGGGCCTGCTAAACCTAAGTAGACTGAGTAGGGGTTTGTTTGGATTTTCTTTGGTAGGTGATGGTGATTTGTGGCTGTGTGGGTGGTGTAGATGTAGAAGGTGTGGGTTTAATATTGGTTGGTGCTCCCAAGTTGTCACCTTGAGTAATGAGCTCTAACATTTTTGGGACCAGGGCTGTTTCTACCCCTGAGAAGCCAATAGTGGACTTTCTTATTGTTTTGAAGATGTCAGGCTTCATCTGTCCCAATTTAAGAGTATTACCTATTCCTTTAACTGTGACCCCAGTTCACAGTTAAAAATGTGTTGAATATATCTAGGAACATATAGTTCTCTAAGGAGTCCAACTTAACAAGCAGGTTTGTATAGAAAACTGGGAGTACTTGAACATGACCACTTGAACCATCAAATGGACTATATATGATAAGTACTCAGGAATCTGGTCCCAACCTCCATGTTTGTTGGATAGTGAGTGGAATACCACATGGAGGAGGTACTTCCATTGAAAGTAAACTTTACCCTTTTTGAAGGTTCTCACAGAGTAGTCCCCTTCATAGCCCATCTGCCGGAACGATTTGTTTATAGCTGATTTGGGGAAGGACAACTCGCCTTCTACATCAGCCAGCCTCAGATGAGAGTTGATGGTGGTTGTAGTGATGAATATTGTCCTCCCCTGTACTGTGGCAGATAGTGCATTCCCACCGTCCAAGATGACCTCTTGACAGGTCCTCCAGAACTCTAGAAGTTGATCTTCATACAACAGAGGGTCTATTGTGAGGGCGGTGAGGTAGTTTGATAGAGATAATAAGCGGTAAACATCTGAGAAACCTAAATCTTTCTCAAATGATAACAGAGCAACCTAATTGTGTTGCCTATGAATATGCATGGAAAATCTGGTTGGCTATTTTGAGTAGCTTTGAAGTGTAGAAAGGTAAACAAAGTCAGTTTATGGGTAAACTTAGGGTTGAACTTTTGCAGATGAAAAGGAAGGTGAAAGAGGGGGAACCATTGTATGAATTTATATATGGTAAGGATTTAAGACAAAGTTAATGCAAAAGTATAAACTTTGAAATCCGGATGTCAGTCCCACCTCTAAAAAAGTGCCCATGAAGGTAGTTTTCTTGGAAGTCTAAAATCTTCCGATGGTAATTTGTCTTTGGAAGGTTTGAGAAAACTTCCGAAGCCAATTTGGTTCTGAAGATATTCCTTAGCTTTTCAATAATTTGCTTCGTAAGAAATACTTAACTATTTTTACTTCTTAGACAAATTTTGCTTCGGAAGATATCAAATATCAGAAATTTTAATCAAAAAGAGAATAAAGCTTCCGAGACTTAATTGCTTTCGAAAGAAAATAGTCTTTCAAGAGATATAAGTACTTGGTGACAAATGTATGCTTCGAAAGATATATCAGAATTTCTTCCGACGGTAAATTTCTCAGAAGTAGTTATTTGTTTTCAATACATAATTTTCTTCTGAATACAACTTGATGTCTTCCGAAGGAAAGCATATCTAAAATTCTCAAAAATCAAAGGGATATCATTTTGAAAAGTTTCTTCCAAAGTAAATTGGGCTTACATAGTTGATGATATAGACAACTTAAGACACACATATTTGAAAAATAATCTTGAATTTAGTTTAAGAAAAATCAACTCAAAGTTAATCATTCCAATAGCTGATGCAAGATGCTTAAATCTCTGTTCATTAAAAGCTTTTATGAATAGATCAGCATATTGTTTATTTGTGTTAACTTTAACTAGTTTTATCAATCCTTTATCAAAATTATCTCTAATCAAATGATACCTGATGTTGATGTGATTTGTCTTTGAGTGTTGCATTGGATTCTTTGTAATAGAGATAGCATTATTATTATCTATATGGATGGGAGTCTCCTTGAAGTTGAATCCATAGTCCAGCATCTGATTCTAAATCCAAAGCACTTGAGAATCGTAGCTTGCAGCAGCAATGTATTCAACTTCAGCAGTTGATGCAGACACACAGGATTGTTTCTTGCATTGCCATGAGACTATCCTTCCACCAAGAAATTGACAACCCCCATATGTAGAATTTGCAGTCATATTGCAGCCACCATAGTCAATATCTGTATAGGCATAAAGATTAAGTCAGAATTCTTTAGATACCAAAGGCCAAGTTTGGGAGCACCTTTGAGATATCTAAGAATTCTTTTGACAGCAACCAGGTGTGACATCTTGGGGTTGGCTTGATATCTTGCACAAATACATGTAGCAAATATAATATTAGGCCTGCTGGCTGTGAGGTACATAAGAGACCCAATCGTAGCCCTGTAGAGATGTTCATCAACACACTCCCCCTCAAGATCAGGACCTAGAGAATGGTTTCTGGCTATGGGTGTCTTAGCGACCTTACACTCAGTCAGATGAAATCTGGTAAGTATGTCTTGCACATACTTTGCCTGGTTTATGAAGATGCCATTGTCAACCTTCTTCACTTGAATTCCTAGAAAGAAATTAATTTACCCCATGGCACTTATTTTAAATCTATTCTTTATCAGCTTCTTAAAGTCTTTGTAGAGCTTCGGATTAGTTGACCCAAAAATGATGTCATCTACATAAGCTTGAACCAGCATCAGGTCATTTCTTATTCCTTTAATGAAGAGTGTTTCACCAATAGTACCCCTCTTGTATCCATGCTGACAGAGGTACTATGATAGTGTCTCACACCACTTCCTTGGAGCCTAATATAGCCCATAAAGAGCTTTGTCAAGTTTGAAGATATAATCCGGATGATGAAGGTCTGCAAAGCCAAGTGGTTGTTTCACATACACTTTCTCATCAATCACCCCATATAAGAAAGCACACTTGACATCAAGTTGGTAGACCTTCAAATCCTTGGATACAGCAAAAGCAAGGAATATCCTAACAGCTTCAAGTATTGTTACAGGAGCAAAAACATATGTGTAGTCAATCCCTTCTTCTTGTGTGTACCCTTGAACAACTAGTCTTGCCTTGTTCTTGATGACAAGTCTTCTATCATCTTTCTTATTCCTAAAAACCCACTTGGTACCTATAATGGTCTTCCCTTGAGGAAGAGGGCATAGGTTCCAAACCTTTTGTCTTCTGAATTGAAGCAGCTCCTTCTGCACTGCTTCAACCCAACTTCCATCCTTCAGAGCCTCATCAATCTTCTTCGGTTCAATTTGGGACAAGAAACAAGAGTGAATACAAACATTTTTTCATGGGTTTGTCCTTTGTTCTCACCCTTGTCTCGATAATCCCAATGATTTTTGTGGTGGGATGTGACTTGTGGATTCTCAGTTAAGGAATTACAACAAGTTGGTTGGACAGATCCAAATTAGTGAAATTCAGATCTGGTGATTGTGTGTCATCCATCACATCAACACACTTATCAAGAGAAACTTGATCCAATTAGTATGTCAAATCAATGATGTCGTCTTCTATGGAGTGGTTATCAGCATCAAGAAATTCTTGATCACTATCACCACCTCTATCTCCTCCTACATTGGAAATTCCTTCATTTAAGTTATGTGCCTCTGTGCTGGAATTTATAGGCATTTGAGATGTATCAGCTAAAGAATTTGTCATGGTTGTGCTGACAGGATTTCTAACTATAGGGCTAGTTATCACTGGAGCTGAAGTAGTTTGAACATTTAGTCTTCTCAGCTCAAATCTTGGATCAGAATCTTCTATTGATAAGCTACTGGTAGAACCTGAAACATCTTCACAAGATTTGGTAAAATAGTTGGTAACTAAATCAAGATCAAATAGTCAATCAGGACCAGTTCCTTTCACACTGGGTGTGTGCTCATTGAAGGTTACATTGGCTGACTCTTCAACTACTCTAGTTCTGAGATTGTATACTCTATAAGCGTTAGCTTGGAAAGAGTATCCAATTAAATGTCCATCATTTTATTTCTCAGCAAATTTGTCTATTTGATCCTTGGTATTCAAGATGGTGTAAGGACATCCAAATGATCCAAGGAAACCAATAAAAGGTCTCCTTTTTTGCCACAGTTCATAAGGAGTCTTACCATGAGTCTTGACTACTAAAACTCTGTTCTTCATATAGCAGGCAGTGTTGACTGCCTCTGCCCAAAAGGTGATGGGTAGTTTAGAGTCAGATAACATGGTTCTTGCAGCTTCAATAAATGTCCTGTTTCTCCTCACAGCAATGCCATTTTGTTGAGAAATCCTGGGAGCACTGTATTGTCTTGTAATACCCTTCTCATCACAAAATGCATCAAGGATTGGTTCTTGAATTCAGTTCCTTGATCACATCTTATGATTTTGACCTTGTGATCATATTGATTCTTAATTTTTAGAATGAAGCTTTTCAAGATCTCAGGAGTCTCATCTTTAGTTCTAAGGAAGAAGACCCAAGTGTATCTTATGAAGTCATCCATGATCACCAAACAATATGAGGTCCTTCCTAGACTCATTATATTGGTAGGGCCAAAGAGATCCATATGTAATAAGTGTAGGGGAGAAGTTATGGAGTTCGTTTCCTTTGGCTTGTGAGACACTTTGTGTTGCTTCCCTTTCATACATGTAACACAATGCTCATCACTTGTAAGCTCTTTCTTTGGTATTCCAGTTACTAAATCATTCTTAATTAATTTATTCATGTTCTTAAAGTTGACATGGCATATTATTTTATGCCAGAGGAAAGACTCATCACTATTTTCTTTAGATAGAAAGCAAGAAACTTCTCCTGATGGGGATGTTTCTTGCAAATCCATCTTGTACATGTTCCCTTTCCTGGGGGCTCTAAGCAAGATATGCTCTTGAGGAATGACCACCCGGGCTTGAGAACAATGCACTCATGCTTAGTAAAGAGCATGTTATGTCTTTAATCACAAAATTAGGATACACTCAAGTGATTGTACCCAAGCTCCTTAACAAAATTTACCTTTTTAATGCAGAGCTTACCATTTATGACCCTGCCCCTTCCAGTAATGTAACCACTGATTCTCCTCCAAAAGTAACTAGCCTTCCATCAATATTCTCAAAGTTCTGAAAGATAGATCCATTGCCTGGCATGTACCTGGAACAGCCACTGTCAATGATCCATACATTTCCTTTGGTCTTTAGTTGTTCCTACACATAAAAATATGGTTAGTTATATTTGGAAACCCAAGCCTCATTGGTCTTGGGCTTGTCAAAGTGAATTAAAGATAATGCAACAGTAATTGATCCTATATGCAAGCTCTGAGGATCATTTGTAGTTGTTGATGAACAACTTTCAGTCAAATGGCCTTCCTTCATCTTCCATACCATCCTTGGAAGACTAGACTTGGCCTTCAATACTTCGAAAGATTTGATGACTTTGGAAGTTTTGGAGACTGGACCTTCAGAAGCTTTAGCATCCACTGTAGCAGACTTCAGTACTTCGGAAGCAATCTTTTCTTCTGAGATCAAATTTTCTTCCAGGGGAAAGTTTTCACTTATCTTTTTCTTCACTTTGGAACTTCCGAAAGGAAGTGATTTTCCTTCCGAAGCTATCTTCTTCTTCTTCTTCTCATAATTTTTTTTCTTGGTCATGTGGATAGTACCTTTGGGATTGTAGATGCAATCCTTGGCAAAGTGAGAAGTACTACAATACATGATGCATTCAGTTGGCATCCTTCTGAGAGTCTTTTTCTGAGAAGGAGGCTAAGCTTGATCACTTTTCACTTCCTTCTTCATCTTTTCAGATGATGCATCAAGCTTCTTAGGGTAAGGCTTGCTCTTGAAACTAGATGGTTCAGGCTGTGCAGCATGGTGCATATTTGATCAGCCTTCTTCTCTTGACCAGGATGATTTGGACATGAACTAGGACTCCTGGTACTAGAGTCCATGGTTGAGTCATCAGTCTATACCAATTCACATCCAGCAGAAATGAAAACTTGCTTTTGGTAGAAGTTGAAAGTGACCTTGATCTCTTAGGCTTTCTTTGATTTTCATTTGGCTGCCCTTATCAAGTTCTTCCTTGCAGACCTGGTCATCCCTGGTTCCTTCTTCTCTCCAGGAGGATAGTGACCCTTTTTAGGATAACCCTTGTCACTCACTTCAGGTTCATCGTTCACTATCTCCTCTACGTCTTCATCATTCTCTTGGATAGGATCAATAGGAGGCAACTTATCTTGACAAGTTTCACACCTTGGAGAGCTTACGGATAATATCATGTGTGGAGGATCTATCTCACTTGACCCTAGTCCCTGCCTGTTCTGATAACAAATCTTTGCATGCAAGGATGAGGATATTATGTTCTTGAAGGTTTCCTCTTCAAGAACAGATTTTTCTGCCTTGTCTTTGCTGATCACAAGCTCATCCTTGCATTCAATTAACTTGGTTTTGAGATCTTTGATTTAAGTCCTGTAGTTTGTATGCTCATGCTTAAGAATAGAAATGGTTTTCTCTAAATATTTAATTTTAAGTTTATAATCATTTTCTGATCTTTTAAAATCAGCTTTTAAAATGTTTAAAGACTTAAGATCATATCTCACTTCCAAGTTGTAGGACATGTACATATTAACTTTAGCGATGCATTCAGGAGTACAAAGATGTTCTAATACCTTGGCTTCTTCATGATCAGCCATCAGTGTTTGGTTTGGAGAAGTATCTTCTACCTGAAAGCTTCAGTCAAAGCCTCCTTCTTCAACAACAACAACAGCATGTTGTTTTGGTTGGCTTGGCTTTTCAGTTCTGGGAGCTGTATTAGCGCACTTTGGTCTGGATTGTGCTTGGCCATCATTTGTCCTTGGTGCCTTACACTCTCTAGCAAAGTGTCCTATTTGGTTACAGTTGTAACACTTCACCTTGCTTTTATACACGCCAAAGTTTCCACTAGCCATATTGCTTGGGAACTTCCTTCCTATTCTCTTGTAGAACTTCTTGGATCTATGAGTGAGAAGAGCCATCTGCTGGACTATCTTCATGTACTACAGGTCATCTAGATGGATGCAATCCAAGTCTTCAAGAGTGAAGAAAAAGTTTCCATAGCTTTCATCAGCAGACACAAAGGCTTGAGCAAAGCTTGTCTCGTGGAATGGGCTTCCTTGGATGTAGCTCTCCCTTGGTGTCTCAGGGAAGGTGATGAAAGGACCCTTTCGTGAGTTGTCAGGGTAGCAGATGAGATGATGCTATGGTTCTCTGCTATCCCTTTCAACCACATGAAGGGCTGAACTCTGTTGATTGTTAGAAGAGTTGCTTGATGGATTTTGTATGTTCATCTCCATCTGGTAGCACTAAGGATACCAAACAGCTCTGTGAGAGTAAGGGTAGAGAGATTTTCAGTTCTCTTAATGGCCACACAATAGTGAGTCCATTGTCTGGGAAGAGAGAATGGGAACTTCCTCACAATATCCCTATTCTTAAGTTTTACTCCAACATCCATTAGAGTATCTACAATCTCAACATACCTGAAGTATTATTGAGTCATGGTTTCACCTGTCTTGTAGGTAAAGTTCTCAAACTGCTGCTTCATGAGGTCTTTCTTGTTTTCATTGGCTTCCTCAAACCCTCATACATAAGCTTAGTGCATCTAAGAGCTACTTAGCAGGTTTCTACTTCTTGAAGCCTCTATAGATAGAGTTTAGAAGAGCAGTTTTAAGAGCAGCTTGGCTTTCTGATCTACATCAATTTTTTTCAAGTCTTCCTCAGAGTAGTCAGCCATTTCCTTGGATTCATTCCACCTCCAGCAGTGGCTGAAGAGGTGCTTGGGATGTGAGGTCCTTTGACAACAGATCTCCATCATGCTGTCTTGAGACTTGATTAACCCTTTCATACATTGGCACCAAGTATCAAAGTCATCAGGAGTGATCAGTGGTGACTTTGTCATGGTATCGGTTTCCATATCAGCCTTAGAGATAGCTGCCATTTGAGCTGGTAAGTGTTTTGTGAAACTGAAAAGATCTAAGATGGTGAGATCTTACAATCAAGAGCCTGAAATGCTCTGATACCAATTGCTGGACCATTGAAAGGAGGTCAATGCAACAGTTTCACAATGTTTGGAGAGTGTAGAACACTTAACAGATCAAACAAGGGAACCGGTTTATTATAAAACAAAGAACACAAGTAAAGAACAAGAACAAGAACAAGATAGTATGGTTTTCAGAATGATGTATATTGTTCTCAAGTTCTTACAAGTGTTACAAAGCTTATCTTCTAAAGTTACAAGTACTTGAGATACTTTATGCTACATCCTACAGCCGGCCATACTTTGAAGGTCAGATGGAAGTACTAATCTAGACAACAAGATCAATGTAGAGTCAAAAGACAGATTGCCTTTTGACTAATGACTATGACATGCCATAGCTCACATCCTAATATATTACATAAAGGATAAAAGTACAAGAGTAGAAAGTTACAGAAAAAAACCTTAATCTACAGTTTGATAAAAGTAGGACTTTTCACCAAATCATATAAGTTAGTGAGTCATCAGAAGTGACAGTGGAAAGTTGTTCAGCTTTTATCAAAGGTGATTCAGAAAAACATGTCTTCTCTGTCTTTGGAAAAAATCAGTCTTTGGCTTCAGAAAACTTTGTCTTTGAAGTTTCGGAAACTTATCTTTGGCTTCGGAACATTGGTATTTTGGCTTCGGAAATTTGATACTTAGTATATTTACTGAGTTATATCAAATCTTCCGAAGTAACTTCGTTGTATTTCACATGTCCATTCTGAGTACTCTTTGGTTGCATCAGTATGTAAGTGTGATCCTTACACTTAATCAAAATGATAAAATATCTCATTGGTTTTATCATCATTGTGTTATTCTGAACACAATAAGATTTGAAAACATATTGATGAAATAATATTATTGTTTACTTTAATTGTAAAACACAATGATTAGATAACAACAAGTTTATATAATATATAAAAAAAATGAAAAAAATAATAGAAATAATAAAACGTAAAACATAATTATGAATTGATATAACAAATCCTGAAATGTATTTGACACAATGAACTGATATTTGACACAATTACCGACGTATTTGAAACAATAACAAAAATACCCTTGTATTAAAACAATTGAAAAAAAATGTTAAACTTGAATTTTTCGTAAACTTTTTATATTATATATCTTTTTGTATTATAACTCTACCCTAATTATTAAATTATTACAATAACAGTATACATTTTGAAATAAAACTATTTTGAAGTTATCTTTATACGTTTAACTCTACCCTAATCTTTATACGTGACTTAACATACAACATGTTAAATCTATTCATCTCGCTTCTAAGCTAATTTTTATGATTTTAACTTATGACTCATGATTGGTAATTATTATAATGAAAGCTCGATTACTTTTAGAATACAGTAGAACTCTTGATGCTTAGTGATTTAATGTGGGGAGCACATAGCTTTAAATCTAATTGTAATTTAGTTCTTGTAGGGATGTCGCCCTCATTTTGAGGAATCAAAAAGAGTGCTATGGCACCGATATCAATATTACATTACTTTAATTATATAGTTCTTTGATATAAGCTAGTATTCCTATATGCAATT